>WBMZ01011110.1:63868-265807 GCA_013400975.1 Atrichornis clamosus
AGGGGCTCCTGACGCTTCTCACAAGGCCGGCTTGCGCCTCGACCTCGTCCCCCCACTCCGTTCCCGACCTGAAAAGGTGCAAAGCGGCAATATAGCCCATAGGATCTCTTGCTTCTGCCTTTGCTAATCTTCAGATAGGTGACTTTTTTAACACTTGAATACTTTCAAGCAAGACCTGTGTCCTGTGCACTGCCCTGTACAGAGACAGTATGTTGGGAAACAAGCAGAATTAACTAAACATCTCAGAGAAAATCAAAGCACAACTTACCTGAGGTCTACAGGTACACTCTCCTATCCCCCAGCCTAACTTTCTCTGTGAACTGGAAACAATGATTCCAAAGAAAACCTGAGTGCACAGATGGGAGATTACATAGCAGGGTCCTTCCTGATCTGAAGACAAGAAACAAAGACTATCCTTCTAGCTAAACTCAAACTTTTATTTTAGTGATGGTATAGTGAAGCCAAAAAGCTGTGGCACCATTCAAGATGTCCTTTCAGGAGTTTTGAGCAGCTGCAATTTAGAGGGGAGGTATTTTTATTCTTTGGTCTCACACAGAATTAATAAAACCTGTAACACTGCCAGTCACTTATAGATTGGGAAGGAAAAAAGAAGAAAAGGAGCCATCAGAAAACTCAAGCAAAATCAAATGGTAGGGAGGGAAGGAAAGGAAAGGAAGGAGGGGAAAGATGGGAAGGAAAGGAAGGAAGGAGCCAGAACAGAAGATTGAGAGAATCCTGAAGTAAAAGGATTTATGGAGAAATGGATGCAATCACAGAAAAAGGACACTGTAAAATGAGAAATGGAAGCATGAAGAGAGGAAGAAGGAAAAAGGTAACATGAAGTAGGGCCTCTACATCAAGTGATAGACTTCTAGGTGTTAAGGTAGAGGGACCTCATTGAAGCATGTGGAAAGATTTTTTTTTTTTTTAATTTAGGGATTATAGGTGAAATGCAAGTATTTTTTAGAAAATACACATTGTTTCGATTTTTACAAATGTTGGGCTGTGGTACATATTTCTTTGTTAAAAAATGCCAAAGTAGAACAAATTATATCAAGATGTTGTGTGGAAATTAGAAAAAGAAAACAGAAACCATGTACTTCACAACACAGGCAGGAAAGAGTAGTTTTTTGTATGCTATGACTTACAGATCTGTGGGAGCTATTGTGAGCAGGGTCCAGCCCTCACTTTATACATTAGTGAGTGTAACGGGTGATGTCACAGAAGGATTAGGTGTAATCCTGGACAAGAAAGCCTTGTGATGACTCAACAAGGAGCAGAAAAGAGGGAGATAAATCAGCTTAAAGTCAGGCTTTATGGGTTTGTATGGAATCAGCATTTTGCGTGTGTGGCCATGCTTTGCACATAGCAACACATTCAGTTCATGATGATACTCTGTCTACAACTTTCCTATTCCTGCCTCCCGTTTCGGCACTCTGCTGGTACAGTGTCTGGCTGCCACTAACACAAAATAAGAGACTCTGAAATCAATACAAGGGAATTTTTAATTACCAGTAGACCTCAGCACCACATAAGTCTCACCATGCATTGGTCAGGGCAAAAAAACAATAGATATATCAGGGCAGGCCTTTGGTTGTCATGTAGTAAAATAGGTGGCTGCTCAATAAACTAGCTTTAATTCTACAATTCTGTTGGTAGTCTTTGAATCTTCTGTCTGGCAAAGCACAGGCGTAGTTTGAAGTGACCAAATTTGCTCACCTGCTAAATATTTGGTGTGGATCACTCTGTTCCTCTGACCCTAGAGCTCTGCTCAACCCCAGTGAACAGCAGTGAGAGGACAGGTCTGTCTGAGTAGGACTGCAATTTGTGTGGAAGCTATTGATGAGCCACGGAACATCTTTGCAACAAGCACTTCAGTCAGACTTTCACTTACATGATCAGCTAGGCAGCAATGTGCTCAAGGCACCTCTGGGTCATCATTGCCTGAATCAGAAGCAGAAGGTGAGTGATTTGAGTGTTGTCTGAAGATGTCACTGCACAGAAGGTCTATTCACATGACTAGTGCTACAGATATCTTTCTTGTGTTGAAATGAAAGCAAACCATTTGCAGAGATTTATAGAACATTAAATTTATTTATTTTTATTATTAGAAAAGAACCAGAATCCTATTTGGGAAGGCAACAAATGGAAAACTTCTTTGCAGCTTGATACGGCTCTGATATTTATTTATTTATTTATTTTGGAAAGTAATACAGAAGTGAGCAATAACTGTTGCTGAGAAGATTAAGTTTCTGTTTCAGAGAGGTTCAATTTAATAGTTTTCTTTAGGCTTTAAGCAGATTAAGAAATGGGCACTCTGGTGATATATCCCAGTGTAATGTTTCTTTACTCACACTCTTGTTTTTAGTCTCAAAAACAATTACTTCACTGAAAAGTGCCATTTAGGCAAAACAGATTTTTCAAAGACTTGCAGGTTTATTTAAGAAGTTTGCTAGACTGTGTGGAGGCTGCTCGAAAAGCTCTGTTTTGCAGCTGACAGTTTAAAACTTTAAATGGGAGAGCCAAGTCTGCCCCAGAGGTAAGTTCCCTAATGTGGATGTGACAATTGGAATAAATTTGGTCCATTATTTTCAGTGCTAGTTACTCAATTATTAAATTACTACTGCAAGGCTTGGGGGTGTAAGAAAATTGTATAGGAAAGACATTCTAGCACATGGAATAAAAATGAGAAAAATAACAAATTTTCCCACTAGGAAGTATGCATTTACATGATATTTCGCAGTTGAAATATTGGTCAAACTGGAAGAAACAAAAATACAGAAATCAATGACAATGATTTTCATACAGGCCTTTGTCACCTTTTGCATGACAACTTTGACAAACTTCATTTGAGCCACTTCCCAATGGACAGCTGTCAGTCCAGCTGACAAAACCACATCCCATCTGGAATAGTTCTGCATAGAGAGGCTACAGGTCCCAGCCTGAGGACATGAGGGAATCCCAGCACCCTGGGCACATGGAGAGGAAGTCTCACTGTCCTCACATGCTACGCTAACAGAGAACGTTAGACAGAATCAGCCCAGCGACTGGTGATCCTCTGAGCTATGGAAAAGTGCTCTGGCAGGGGGAGTCTCCTTCCTTCCTTCCTTCAGTTGGAGAGCTTTTTCTTGTGGCATCATGAGTTTCTTGCTTTTGGGAGGAAGCAGCACCAATGTTGATCAGGAACTGGTAATTTGCTGTGACAACATCTCATAATCCCTGCCATAAAAACTTCTCAGGTATTGAACCATTGTCTTCTGTCAAAGTAGGGAGGACAAAAGTAGAAAATTTCTTCAACCTCATGTGTTTCTGAGAATGATCTGGAAGAGATTTTGAAGCACTAATAGGAAAAAAAATCAAACCAAGGTCACATCTGCAAAAGGACTCAGGGTTGAGGAAGTTCTGGAGAAACTTGGGTGTAGCTGAGTTGAATGATGATCCCCAAATCTACTGCTCAGCTGCAGCTAACCCAGTATAGATACCTAAACTCAACAGAGGCCTCTTTGTTTGATGTTCAACATTACTATGATGAGAACTCAGTTCTCTTCAGCCCATCTCAAATTGCCCCAGTATGAGAAGTTCAGCAGCTGGTTCAACACTTGACCAGGTTTCAGAAATAGGAATTTTCCCCTAAGTCTCTCTTTAAGTTGGAATATATTCCCAGAACATTCACAGCAAACACACAGAACAGAGTGCTGCTTGAAAAACAATTATGAAAATTTTTTAAAGGAACTAAAGTTTTTTAATTTCTTCATAACATGATATGATAGCTTTTCTAATACTTGGAAAAACTGTGAATTTTTGTCTCTAGGCCTTCCTTGGCTAGACTGAGAAAGTTTAAAGCCAAGTCTTTAATTTCTTGATTGAGCATCAGAACTCTTTAGATGCAGATTGTTCTGTATATTTTGTTGCGTTCCAACTTCTTGTGTTGAAGTTGGAATAATCACAGAAAAAAGAAGACTAACAAAATAGAAAAGAGGGCACTATAGGGGGCTCAATCCTGAAAATTAGGGACTATGATAAACGTCACAAGGAGAAGAAAGATTTCTAGATTCTAATTACCGTTTTCAGGAATGTTTGTTCACTTTATTCAGTGGCTACTTAACACCAAAACAGGAGGAGAAATGGTTTTGAATTCCCACTGGCTGAAGAGGGAAATGAAACCCGATGGCCATACTTCTTGAATAAATACCTTTGTCTTGAATTTGCATGGCAAGTTTTTGGTAGCAGGGTGGCTACAGGGCTGGCTTCTGTGAGAAGCTGCTAGAAGTTTCCTTTATGTCTGATGGAGCCAATGCCAGCTGGCTCCAAGAGTGTGCCCAGCATCTCCAAAGGGTTTCTCTGAGGGCAACCTAAGGAAGGGGAGGGCTCTGCTGGAGGCAAGGGTGGATTACAAGTTAGTACTGTTTCTTGGCAGTCAACAGGGGAGTAATAAATGGATTATAGATGAGTAGCACCACTCAGGAGGTGGGAACCAGGCTGGGAATACTGAGGATGTGGAGTACAGGGACTGCAGGAGAGGAAATGAAAATTGGGAACAGAAGGGGAACTTAAAATTTGGGGAAGGAAGGTTGGGCTGCAAAAAGGATTAGAAAGGCCTTATTTCTCTAGTTTGGAGGTTTGGAGATTGCAAGGACTGGCTCTAGATGAACAGGGTAAATGAAAGTTATGGGAAAATAATTGCAAGGAATTTTCGTATGGAAGGAAGGTGGTTTGAAGCAGCAGAGGACTTGGAAAGTGACAGGGGACCCTCCACACAGAAGGCATTTGAAGGATTTTTTTTAGGCAGGAAGGACTGGGGTATTTGAGGCCTGGGACAGAAGGGACTGAGGACAGTATGGTGTGAGGGAGAGGTTAGGGTTACCAGTCTGGGGAATATTATTTTCTGGGCCCTGATGTTAGAGAAGAGGCACACACAGGGAGAACTGCCTCCATGTCCAGAGAACAGCCCCTCCCTTATTCTCTGTTTGGACAGAATAATCCAGAGATTACTCTTGAAGGCAGACTGACATGAATTCTGAGTGATCTGGAATTATTGTGCCAGATGAAAATTCTCTACATGACAGCCAATTTGAGAGAGTGAAACTTCGCATTTCTGAACTTGTTTCACATAGAAAGTGTGCCCAATAAATCCCAGACACTCTACCACACAATGACATGCATCAATTTCATTTTAGCTATTTCCTTAAATATCTCTTCTCTGTAAGAAACTAGTTCCAAATCCTTTTGTCAGATCCCAGATCCCTCAGTAGATGGCCAGATAATCCTACTTTCCTTATGCTGTGAGTACTGATTTTGTACCAATTCATGTCAGCACACTTCAGCATTGATCTGCTTTTCTTTGTGGACAGGGCAACACTGAGCTCTCCTGAAATCCTGTCTGTAATACACAGTTGTTTACAAACCACTTGATACAGAAGTCACAGCACATATTTGTGTTGGCTGATAATCCCTTGTCAATGATGGATGAAGATCAGGTGTCATTTCTGATTCTTTTGGATGTGTCAGCTGCCTCCAGTACTGTTGACCATGAACTGACCTGCACTCTGGCAGTCTGGAAGCAAGGACAAATTGGATGAGTTGTGGAGCTCAGAGTTATGTGCAGCTCTGAACCCTGAAGCATGTTGGCAGTGGGTTGAGGCGGGGATCGTTATTAACATTTCTTCCATGTTAAAAACACCACAGATGATTCTTCATTTCACAGTATTTTTATTATTTGTTTGCCTATTAACATTTTGATAATTCAGCTTTAGCACTAATCTAAGTCTCTGCTTGCTTGCCACATACATTGAACAAAAAATCCTCTAAGTTTATACAAAATATTTTCTACAAATATTTTCCCCCACAGTCTTTTGCCTTTAGCTCATACTTCCTCCAACTGCCTCAAAAAAGAGATGAAAAAAGGCTTCATACAGCAAGCTCAGAAATGCCACCCACCTTCCCCCTCAACAAGCAAGCAAACAAACAAGTCTCTCTTGCTCCTGGCGGTATGAGACAGGTTTTACAAGCAAAGATGGAGGCAATTCTGCTAGATAGTTCCTCTTGTCCTTTTTGGCTCCATTGCCAGTATCTCTACTGTTCTCAGTGAGATGCTGCAGCATACTAATTTCTTCCATTCAGTCAGAATTTGGGTTATACACAGCTCCAGGGTTCTCTTCCATACTACATATTCCAATTTAAATTATGAGGGACGAGAGAAGGAATGTCTGTACTTTTCTGCCTCCACTTCTCTATTCTCTGTGTGGCAGCTAAAGTTGCCTCTAAGTTGCAGACCAAAAATCAACAGTCTGAAGTACAGCTGGAAACAGCTGACTACCCAAATATGGGTTGAAGCACTGCCTGTGTGCACAGTTCCTCTTGGAAAATCTGTGTGAGCCATTAGACAGAGCCACCAGGTGATCCCAGTATCAGGGGACACCCAGAGAATTTTGCATCCAAAGGAGGGAAAAACATGGACCGCACCCATAACCCCATCTGAAGGGAACCAACTTCTTGATCCAAACCAACTTCTTGATCCAATTCCTATGGCAAAGCATGTTATGCCGTGTCAGCTCAACCATGGGAGGAGCCCATGTTTAAACTACTTGTCAGGTGCAAACATGAGATAAATAGATACAAGCTTCTCTACCTTGTATTTACTGGCCTCCCAGACGCAATTAGTCAGAAACGTAGGTAATTAGGTGAAGAGATAACTCAGTGATTAGTAGCAAATTCAGATCAGTGTACCACAGACCTTCTGGGTAAGCACTATGAGGACAGGAAATTTTGAATTTTACAAACGGATGCAATAGAGGGATTTGCCTTTTCTTTTAAAGATTCAGTTACATGACAGCGTAGCTCTACAGTTAGGCAGAGCCTGTGAAATCCTGCAATAGCAAGACACAGTTACATCCATGCCCTCTACCAGGACAAATTAGACATTATCTCATGGCTCCATATATTATATTAATTTTGCTAGTAATGTACTGAAGAGGGAAAAAAATAAAGTGGTTGATTACACAATCCTGACATTTGTCCACTTGCTGCTGCTTTTTTTGGCCCTTTAGCTAGAAAGACATGAGCATTGGGAAGCAGATGGATTTCCCTGAGGGCCCTGAACTAGTGCTGTGCCACAGCCAACAGCATCAGCCACTTGGAAAAAGTGCAGTCTTGTGTCTTCCAAACACTGTTCCCAGGGCTTCATAATATTTGATGATTAGACCAGGGTTGTTTACTGTAGGGTGGCAGCTACACCCAGTCCAGACTTGTTGCTTTATTATGCATTGGCTCAGTCTGTTTGTGCAACACTTTGCATGTGGTGATAAAGTCAGTAAAATAATGGCCGTGGCATAGTGCTATTTAGTAAACTATGAAAGTCCCTGTTTTGCTCTTTCCAGAATACTAAGCATAGGTGGATTTCAACTGCCTTGTAGTTTTATAAGAAATAAAATTACTATGTGTGATTGATTACTGTTAGATTGGTCCATTATCTGGCCTCAAATCTGCCCAATTATCTTATATTACTCCTCCCCAGCCTTTGTTCATCATCACCCCCAGCCGTCTTCTCCATCAGCTGTTAGTCAGCATCTCTATGTTTGTTCTCTAAGACATCTACCCAAGGCGCCAGAGGCAGGTGCAGGAGACAGGCACAGCTGCACAGGATTGTTTTAACACCAATGCTGTATTTTCCAGTTCTAAAGTATTTCCAAAGTTTGTTTTCCTTAGTGAAATGAAAACAACAAAATAGTAAAACTGTGTAACTTTTTGTGTAACTCTTACTTACAATTTTCATTGTAAGGCTTCAGTTGACTGGGTTCCTTTGGTTTAGTTTTGGTTTTCATTATTCTATAATCCTCTGTGGCTTGAGAGAACAGGGATTGATTTTCATTTACATAGACAAGTTATACAAGGAACATTACCACAGCAACTAAAATCCTGATTTATAAGACAAAACATAACTCCCTCCTCTACTCAAACAGGATTTACAGGTATTTTGCTAATCATACATCCACAGTTCCTTTGATTTCCAAATTAAGTGTTGCTTATATTATTAATAGTGCTGTCACCTTGACTGATGCAAATTCAACTGCTGTTTTATGTCAGTTGAAGGGTTGGCGTTTCAATTTCAAATTTTCTGGTTCTCATCTTCTTCTGCCCTGAGCCAAAACACTGCCCTAGAAATGATTACATTACATTTAGTATTTCCTGAAAACTGTTCAGTATGGCAGGGTCAGTGTGACTGTCCCTTTGAATTTCTTCTCAGAGTAACAGCCAGGGAGTACTCTTTTCCTGAGAAAGGATTTTGTCAATAAGAGTATAAGGATCTCCTTATGGGATGAGCTTTTATCATCCTTCCTGTTTTTTTTATGTCTGAAGTATGGTATTCCATGCTATCTGACCACACACACACACAAAAAAAAGCCCCTCCAAAACACAAACACAAGCCCAGGATGAAAGGTTTAATCCCTGCTTGGTGTCAGATTTCCTGTCCTGCAGGTCAGTCCACATGGTCTCTATCTTAGCCCCTGAACTGCAAAACAGGATAATACTGCCTGCCTTTGCAGACCTTTGTCAGGCTATGAAACACTCACGTACCCTTCTCTAGTATAACTGTTGCAAGGGTAGGAGTGATACCAGTTCTTGTGCTGGCAACTTGTGTCGATATCCCTATCACAGCAGAAAAATTATTCTACACTGTCTTGATTAAGCTGAGTGCAAACCCAGGAGGTGTTGGACAGTTTGGGGGTGTTTCTTGTTTAAGCAGTTGTTACTGTATCCTCCAGGGACTAGCAGGCGAGAAGACTGCTGTAGCAGTAGCAGTAATATGTCCTGAAGCTTGAAACTCCCAAGGGACCTTAAAAATTACTCTTGTTCAAAAGTATCAGACAAATTATCAAAAAAAGATTACATTTTGGTGTCATTTATATGCAACCCCCCCCCCCCCTATTTCTGACCCTCAAAGACAATCAAAGTCACAAAGACCCTTCCTTATTCACTGGAATGTGAAATTCTAAGAGCTTACTGGAATGAACCTCTCAAGTCCAAAACTTCCTTCTTTTTGAGAGACTTCCCATTAGAAAAGTAGGAAGAAAGATTACAAAAGAAAAATATTCTGTAAAATTTGGGAAAAAAATAATGCCCCTGTTGCAAATATATGCAGTTGCAACACAAGCAGAACACAGCTGGTAGCAAAGACATAATTCCAGTAAGTTTGTGAGACTGCACCAGCTGAGAGCTTGCAGGTAAATGGGAACAGGTAAAATGGGAGCAGGTAAAATGGGCTTGGGGGTGTAGAGGCCCTGCCCTTGAACTCACAGAAAATGTCATTTTCCACATCTATGGAAGAAAGAGAGATTGTGACACCCATGATCTCCCTTACCATCATAAGAGCACCTGTTATAGCTTGACTAATGGTATAAATGTTGGTGTGAACCTCACCAAGTCCAGGCTTATCTTGTGCAGGACAGTGAGCAAAAGTTTAGCAGAAGTAAAGAGAGAGCCAGGCATCTACAGACATGAAGTGTACACAGGTCAGGGTGCTGTGTCAGTCTGGCCTTGATCGTACTGCCCACCTGCCCTTGTGCTGATGCCAGGTAGCAGTGGAAACCTGATTCCTGGAAAAAGAGTCCTGGGTATTCTGTCACGTGGAGAGTGAGCTTTTCTGCTCTTTGTGGGAAAGTGTCTGTCTGTAGTCTGAGCTACAGGTGTTCTACAGGCACACAGACTGCACAGTGCACTGGATTGCTGATGGCCAGGGTAGTCAAAGTTGCTTTCTGGTTTCAGAATTGTAACACAGATTGATGAAACCTGGGTGAACATTTGCTGTGGATCAGCTGCATTGCCTTTGAAAATAGATGCTGGACCTGTCTTCAAAACATATGAAAATCGAGAACACCTTGTTAAAACTTTAAAAGGGACTCTGACTTTTTTCACTTTTGGGGTTTTTTTGGTTTGAACTTTTACAATACCTTCTTTGTCTTCCTGTGCAACAAAAATAACTGAAACAAAATAGAAACAGCAATACAGAGCCTAATAAATTCAACTGAAGGTGTGCTTTGGTTTCATCAGCTATAGACAATAATCGTAAAAAAGGACTAAGGTGACTATCAAGGTTAAGAGTATAATAATATAATGCAAATATTTTTTGTTTACTTGTTCATTAGTCATAAACTAGCACATCTGTAATCCTCTGCTGATAATTTAGACTATGGTCATGTGAATTCACTTAAAAAACACTGCACTTACAGAACCTCCTAATGTCCAACAACGTGATATTTCCAAGAACAGATGAGTGTCTGTGTTAATTTACTACCCTCAGTCTACCTGGAATAGGCCACTCGCTGATTAAACACACACTAAGGACCAATCAATAAAGAGCCATATCTTTGATCTATTTGGTGCTGTTTCTGACTACATAAAGTAATGCTCTTAATGAAACATGGCTCTCTTGCTTTTTCAATGTAAAATCTTGTGTTTCAAATGGTTGCTTATTTAAACCCTTATGAAGTAGCAACAAGAAGTTGCTCTTGTTTACTCATTTCAAATAGTGCAATAGCAGCTTGCTCATTCTGCTCTTAACTGGTTTAAAGTTTTGTTTGTAGGCTTTTACATGTGACCCAGAAGTCATGTTTTGGTCTTTGTCAATAGCAAATGGGAAGGTTTCCTAAAGATACAGTTTACATCTATTTTGTAATGTTGAATAGGTCAAGTTGGTGCCCCAATGTCACAAGATACAATTGAATCCTCTAGGGATGAGTACTGGCTTTAGCTAATGGAAGAGGATGCAAAGCAGGACCAGCACTGGGCATCTGTGTGCTGTCAGTCTGCTTTGACCCTGCCTTACAGATGTACATTTTATTTTCTTGCACTGCAATAAAACAGGTCTGTTCACTCGCACTGAAAACTCTCTGGTCACATCTCTCTAAATGGTTTTGAAAAATCACAAGGGACCACCCTCCCACTGCGCCATTGCTCCAAGTGCTCAACAAGTAACTCACGTGCCTCTTCATAGTCTTGTGCAAATACCAGTTGAAACAAATGAATCCTACACTGACTTTAAGCTATCTGCTGTAAAGGATGCTAAGGTGTCCCATTGTCTCCTGGACAATATCTGCCATAGCAAGGTGAAATATCACTGAATTTCAGTATGGAAGCGAAAATTCACTCTTCCTTCCCAGGTTTAGTTTTATTTTGTATTGACAGACTTTATAGCCTTGCTAATCCCTTCATTCTGGTGTTCCTACAGTTTGGCCTATCCCAAACTGTTCCCCACTAAAAATAAAGATGATGAGGCTGTTGTCAATGCCTTTCTGTACTTCTCCTTGCTCTTCCCTCCTGTCCAACACACGCTGTAACTGTGCTTTAGCAAGAAGGGCACGGAGCAGTTTGGGTGTCACAACTGTACTTGCTGGCACTACCAGCCCACCCTGCTCTCTGGAGTGAGTCATGAAAGGTACACAAGTTAAATTGGTGGGGGAGGGTATGCCGTGGGGAGGACAGAGAGGCAGAAGCAAGATCCTCAGGTTGATCAGTCAGCTGGGATACAAGCTGACTTCTCAGCAGCTGAGATCAATTAAAATGCTAATTTGCATTTTGAAACACAGCTCAGGATATGATCTACATACTGCTATGAGGTTTGATTGGTACCTCACTTTGCAAGGTAGGACTGAGTCTTGTGGTGCCCTGGTGCTTCTACCAGTTGTTCTTGGAGTGGGCCACCATTCTGGAATTGCTTATCAATTCACAAAATATTGAATGCTTGACACAAGTCTTCTAGTGCATGTGTTCTTAGTGCCTCTTTATGAGTTGCTATATTTTCATCCTAATCATCATCAGTTATCTTCTTATTAATGCCTATTAAATAAAGCAAAGGTAAAGGACAGAAGAGTGGGACAATGGCTGCAGTAGCAGAGCAGATTTGTTAATAAAGACTAAATGCTTCATGGCAAAACTCCAAAATGGTGGGTGAGGTAGCAACAGATTTTTGGTAAACAAAAACATGGTGACTGTGTTTTACAGTATAACAAAGTATTACTGTGTTATTACAGAACTTGGGCAGCTCTTTTGTCCCCAGACTAAAACACTTCTGGGCATCTACAGGAGCAGCTTCTGGGCACAGATCCATGGGAACTCTGTGTTCTGATTTGAAGGTCATAATTGATTTTAGGTTTTTCATAGGTTGTCTGGTACTTGTGAGTAAGCCCTACCAAACTTAGTCACTGGCAATTGGTCAAAATGGAGTTGGCATTTCAGGCCTCTGTCAGCAGGAGCAAATCTTACACCTACCTCTTTCTAATTAGTAAATTCAAAATCTTCTTTGGAACCTGTTAAATTTTCCTCTTATGTATTTACTGACAGGATCTAGTTCATTTCATAATCATAAATATTGGCAAATCAGGCCCCCAAAACTACTAGGAACTTAGAGCTGCACCTATATTAAAAAAAAAAAAAGGTGGAAAATTCTATTCTCCTAAAATAATCTAAATAATAAGAAATCAAAGGGGTATAAAACACTGAGGAGAGCTCAGTAAGGTGACAAGTGCATCCTTCAATTGGAACATTTCTAAGGAACAACAGTCAATACCTTGGGCCCTAGGTAACTACCATGCTGAAAAGATCAAACTGAGCAGCAAAAGTACTATAAGACAATTTCTTTCCTAAGAATATAATTGGTAATTTTGCAATTATGAAAATTCCTGATATCATTCTTATTTTGTGAAGCCTTTTATCAAAATTTGTATGCTTTTCTTTTTAACTTGTGTCAGTCACAACTCTGAGAGTTCTATTTATCTCCAAATTAATCCAACAGGTGTCCTAAGATTGGAAACGCTTTAATTCCAACAAGTTTAAAGGATGTCTGTCCTTGAATAACTTTCTTAACAAATAGTTCCTGGGAAATGAACCTCCATCAAATACAGAACAATAGTCTGCTTGCCCTTTGTGATGTGGACCACACATTTAGTTCCTTGTATCTGAAAGAAAATTCCCACAGTAAACAATGATTTACTTAATTATAAGTCACTGTTTGAAGTATGTTATTGGATACAGAAACAAAAAAGAAAGAAGAATAAGAAAGGAAAGCTGTCAATACCTTTTATTAACTGTTTTCCAAACAATTTTACTTTCTTGATGTTGTACCTCTTTTGCTTGTTGACCTTGTAAATATCTGATGCAAATCAGATTCATTATAATTCCTTACAGTAGATTTTGTTAATGCCTTATGGACTGTCACAGGTTTTTATAGACCAGCACTTCAGACAAGATTAAAACATCTATGAGCTTTTTAAAGAATTATTTCATAAACCACAGGCAGACTTTTCATGGCTACATTAAGAGGTTTTCTTCCAGTCAAACAATATTCCTTTTACTTAATATATTCTACTATTAGCCTATAAACTGTCATTCAACCACAGAAGGAAAGAGACCAAAAGTCATCTCAAAACTACCTTCATTTATAACTCAAGTAGAGAGGAAATCAGAATACAAGTGTGTATGAGACCACTTGCCTGCTGAATTAACTGTTGTCCTGGATACAGATAATTTCTATTGGGTCGAAAATGAACCCTTGAAAGAGTGATTTTGACAGCATATTTTCCTATTAGGATTTGCAGCAAAGTCAATGCACTTTCACTCAAAAGATATATCAAGGGTGTTAAGGGGTCTAAGGTATCAGTATTGTTTCCTGCATGAAGTTCTGGTTCTACTGAGATCAACACAAAAATCCCAGTGATCTCAGTGAGGCCAAGATTGCATTGTTTTTCTTTTGTTATTAATAACAAGAGTACATTTCAGACAGTCTCATTCAAATAACCCAATATTGTATAGTATAGAAGGGTTCTCTTTACCATACATGATAAATAATGGGAATAGAAGGGCAGCAGAAAAGGCAGAAGTAATATGAATGTGAACAGGGGTAGGAGCTGAGATTGCAAACATTAAGAGGTTATTAGTCTTTTTCACCCTTAGAGATATTAACGATCCCCAGCTTTAGTTCTCAAACAACCCATTATCTATCCTTGCATTCTTTTCCAGAATTAAGTTCAAATTTCCTTGGGAAATATAAAAGGTATCAAGACTTATCTATATAAAAATTTATAAGGCCTTCATTCACCAGCAGCACTTTCCTCTTTTGCTCTCAGTTATTCACACAACATCTGAATGCCTTGGAAATGTTAATGAATTTATGCTATAACCTCCTGGAGAATTAGAGGAGAAAAATTATCTCTATTTTACAGCTGGAGAATGGAGACAGAAAGACTTTGTGATTTGCCTGAGGTCTCTCCCTGGATTTTTCAAACTCTGTATTTAAGCCACAAGGCTTTCTTAGCGTGTGATTATCTTTGCTTTGGGGATTCTAGCTTATTTAAATTCTGTTCTCTTGAACACTTTTCTGTAGGCCAAATCCATGCAAAAATGATTCTTAACCTCAACAAATATCTGGAAAAGCCCTTGTCCAGAAGAAAGCTTAGAGTTTTTACTGGCTGCAGTAGCTTGTGAGGCAACAAAAAGAGAGCAGAAAACCGACTCTGAAGGATCTCAAAACTACTTTGAAAATACAGTAAATGCATAGAGACTCAGACTTGACAGATTTCCTCATCTTAATTTTACCTCTGATAGAGTTACTAGAAGCTCTTCAAACTGAACTTGTTATGCTGTTTGCACTATTATAGTTACTGGTACTTTGCCACTTTTTATTCTGAAGCTCCCTCTTTAATTAACCCTGAGGGTTTATTGGGCTATTTTTGCATATAGCTTTCATTTTATGAGGGCTGGATTGCACTGCCATGATGCTTTCCTCTTAGCAGTGAATCCACACAGCTCTCAAATCTGTCTCGATTTAAAGACTTAAGAAGAATGCAGCTGGCTGGTTTGTTCTAGTTTGTTAGGAGGACAGGAGCAGCCAGGTTTGCTGTGCTACTGCAAGGAGTTAATAGCTGATAAGCTCCACTATGCATTACTCCATGCTGCTGTGATAAGACTGCTTCCAGCTCCCACTTGTTTTTGCTAAGGGTTATCTAAGTGTGCTATACTTACACATAGCTGTCATTTAGTAATTGCTTTACTTGTTTTGTAATTAGTTGTATCAAGCTAAGTTTCTTTAAACTAGAGATGTAGTCTTTCCCTAACATCTACTTTGCATAAACCTAGTAGAATTCAGTTATACCTTTGAATAGGTGTTTATACAAAGTTAGCTTATGCTACATAACAGAACACACTTTTGAGAAAACGTGAGTATTTGGACTTCTATAATACAGAAACTTGCCTCCTAAGAGAACCAGCACACCTTATCCCTGAACACACTGAAGACCAACATGATCATAAAGCATTCTCCAGGCTTTGCAAGGTGAGAGATGGAGCGAAATGAAGCAAGAGGAATGAAGTTATTGGAAAGTTTCTTGATTCAAGAAGGTGATCTGTGGACTCCTTTCCACCACTCTTGGCTTGGAGAACAGCAGAGTGGAAACCTAGGGTGGAGCCTTGGGGAAGAAGGCTGAGAGAAAAAAAAACATGGAGCAGAAGTCCTCTTCCCATAAAATTACTGCCATAAATACCATCTGGCTTTGATTTTCCTTTTACTTATAACCATTTCACATTATGGAAATACTCCTGGTTTACCGAATCTATTAGTGACTTCCTTAGGAATAAGGAAAGTTAGGCTTGTGTTCCTTATACTTTAGTATGAAGCAGTCTGTCAGTGATAAGTCTGAAGGACAGAGTTTAGGGCCTCTAGAAGTTATACTGTGGTTTTCCTAGTTTATTCAGTGTAAAGAATTTTGGACATCTAGAAAGTGAAAAATTTCAGACGCCGCCAGTGTTGACTGGTGTGAGGCAGTACTTGACTCTCAGCAGTGTAAACTGTCTTCAAAATAGGCCCTGCTTTGAGAAGGTGTTTGGATCACATAGTCTGCATGTGTTCCTCCTAAACTGAATTGTTTAATGATTGTGTTCCTACTCACTGCTCACTGCTCCATGTCTGTGGCATTCCACATGCCTCTGTTTCCCAGTGCTTTCAATTCCAGAACCAAGTGCAGCACCAGTTTCCAGGTGAGGCTCTGCACTTGTCATGCTCTACACCCGAGTTAATGCACCCTGAGCAACACGGTACCGACACTGTCACCTTGTTTTGCTTCCACCAACATCTCTCACTTTACCACCAAGTCCTTGAGGTCCGATACAAAGCATAACCATAGAATATCCTTAGTTAGAAGGAATCCCCAAGGATCACAAGTCCAACTCCTGTTAATAAATTAATAAACCAAATCTCACCTGTAGATACTCAGTCTGGAGGTCACTGGTCCTCTGCACATTGTTTTCTTATGAATTCCCAGTTCTGGGAAAGGATTTCAAGTCTGCCTTTCCTTCATGAAGCCACGTAAAGTTTTGGACAGATTATTAGTTCATACAGGTTGTGATATGAAAACCATAACTCTAATATCAGATCCAAGACAGCTGAAGAAGCAGCACAGCTGTGTTTTCATGGTGCTGAGTCAGCCAATGCCCCCTGTACAGTTAATCTGCCCAAGGAGGTGACTGTATATCACAAAGAAGTGGAGGTTTCATGTGCATGCTGTTCACTGACATTTGCAAGATTTGCAACTCCACTGGCAGTCACTGAATGAAAATGAAGCAATTTGGTTTAATAATGCAGATGTCAAAATATTAAACATTCAGGACAGTTATATTGGGAAACTGTCATCATCAATTTTATTTATTTTTCTTATTGTGAAAGTGTTTGAACAGTATATTTCCCACTGTTGTGAAAGATGATCAACAGAGGAACTGAGCTGAAGCTAAATTACTCACAAATCCGTCTCTCAGCAAGGTGAGATGTCATTAATTCAGGAACTGGAACAGGTAAGATCATTAAATATTATGACACACTTCATCCAATTCCTACACAAAATAATTTTCTTAATGCTGTTTTTGTAAAGGAAATTCTTATCAGTTAATCAAACATGGACATGAACAATTCTAATTATGTATTTTGCCAATATTAGAAAAACACTAGCTTTGGTGCCTTTAGCTGGTATGTATCCAAAGTGTATCAGAAATATTTGGTCTCACTTTCATAAGAATAACATGGACTTTTCCATCATACATGACTCAGAGGGCTCATTGCCCTAAAATAGTTTAAGAAGTCTGAGCAGATAGGATGAAAGGGAGACAGGCAAGCCAGCGGAGGCAGATGATACCATTCCACCTAGGACTGGACCTGGCTGCAACCATTTTGATTTTCCTACAAGGCAGTGAGATTCCTCATCACCATAACATTGCTTGTGTACTGACACTGATTTTAAATTTTTTTTATTTGATGCTAATGAAGATGTGCAGTGCTACAATTCAAGCTATCATTGCTTTAAGCACATATAGAATCCTGTCAGGTCTTGAAACTGGTGTGGAGTAGGTTTAGGGAGCAAATAATTGAAAATGTAAGAGGAAAGAGAAAATACTACAGAATTCTTTACATAAAGTTGTAGTGTGCCTTTCTAGAAATAATGTTAGTGTCATTTTTCTAGGTTCAATGTTTTATGTGTTGATAAGTACTAATAATGTTATTACTAAACCTGAAGAGTAGACCTGTTTTTCATTGACCTGTAGACAGCCCAGAAGTTTCTAATGAGTATTGTGCTTTGTTACATTATTATTACTTGAGAAGTGTGTGAACATATCTATCTATTAATTTATCTACTGGTCAGCTTATTGGTTGCTCTATCTAATTTCCCCCTTACTTTTTGAGAAATCATGGGAACTGTCCTAAATCAAATAAATCCTTTAATGGAGCAATTTTTCACATTCTTTTGTGAGGATTTAGGCGATATATCTAGGTGAAAATGCACTTTTACTGTAACCAATTGAAGAATTAGGCTATGACTTACCAGGAAACTAGTGTACCAGTAAAAGCACAGATTTGATCTAGCCTTCAATTATCCATACAATTTACCTGTTAATACTAGAAGGAACAAAGCCCCAAGGTCGAGTTTTGGCATACTTACACTACCTAGGGTAATACCCAGGAGCCATTTGTAGGACAGCATGGGACAAAGACCATTCCCTTCATAGGTTAGGCCACACAGTTTAGGGTGGTAAGAATTTCTGGGTGTAAACCATGAGCTGGACTGCTCTGTGTCCTCTCAGCCTGGCAAGAAATATCTCCCAGTGCATGTCTTGGCAGTGCACTGACTCACAGCCACGCTGCTGAGGCAGAAGGTCAGATTGGAAGCTGCAAGGGTAAAACAGTATGGTCCAGCCACACCTGAGGGTGAGTCAGGCATGAGAGCTTTGCAATAAAAAAGAGCAAATGGGCTTGATCACAATCAATCTTAGATGCTTCTGAATCACTTGGCCACTCTTCTGTTCCAGTTCAAGGATTGCAATGCTTATGATGGGCATGGGATGGGATTGCATGAGCAAATGATCCTTGTTCCAGGCATGATATTACAGTCTCTTTCTATGGACAACTCCCAGAAGCTAGAAAGAGAGCTAGAAACAGTCCTTTAAAAATAATCTAATTTTGACTCCCCTTCCACGGGCAAGAACACTTTCCACTAGACCATATGCTCGGAGTCCCATCCAGTCTGGCCTTGAACACCTCCAGGGAGTGCATAACCTATCAGAACAACTTGGTCCAGTGCCTCACCACTCTTATAAGAATTTCTTCCTAATATCTAATCTAAACCTGCCCTAATCTAATCTACACCTGCCCTCCTTCACTTTAAGGCCATTCCCCCTTGTCCTATGTGAAAAGTCCCTCTCCAGCCTTCTTATAAGCTCCCTCTAGGTACTAGAAGGAGGTACTCTCATGACAAGGGGACCTGCTTAAGTGGATGAGGATCTACCTGCAATTTAGTAAAGCCTTCCAAGCTGTCTCTCAAGGCATTCCCCTGGAGAAACTGACTGGTTGTGACTTGAAGAGGTGTACTCTCTGCTGGGTGAAAAGTAGTGTGGCCAACAGGACCAGGGGAGTGACTGTGCCCCTGCACTCATCACTTATGAGGCTGCACATCAAATCCTGTGTTCAGTTCTGGACCCCTCATACAAGAAAGACGTTGAGTTGCTGGAGTGAGTCCACAGAAGGGCAACAGAGCTGGTGAAGGGTCTGGAGCACAAGTCTGATGAGGAGCAGCTGAGGGAACAGGTGTTGTTCAGCCTGGAGAAAAGAAGGCGGCTCAGGGGAGACCTTATCGCAGCAACTATGCTTATTTCTACCACTGCCTGTAGCCAGGTGGAGATGTATTTTTTCTTGCAAGTAATAAGTGACAGGATGAGAGGAAATGACCTCAAGTTGCACCAATGGAGGTTTAGAGTGGATATTACGAAAAATTTCTTCACTGAAAGGGTGATCAAGCATTGAAACAGGAAAGTGTTGGAGTCGCCATCCCTGGAGGCATTTAAAAGACTTGTTGATGTGGCACTTAGGGACATGGTTTAGTGGTGGACTTGGCAGTGCTGTGTTAATGGCTGGCCCTTGGTGTTATTAGAGGTCTTTTCTGACCTAAACAGTTCTATGATAATTGTGCTCTGGGTGGAATTTCCAAGGCAATGGCTCTCTGGGTGCTGCTTTTATTTCCCAGAGGAAGAAGACATCTACCACTTCCCTGCCTCAGCTGAGGGCTGACCGCAATCTTGTATTTTCTGTCCATTCTGCACAAAACACAATTTTTAGTTAAGGAGCCTTTTTTGTTACCACATGTAACAAAACTCGAAAAAGAGTCCATAAGAATAAATGTAAGTTTTTCATATTAATACAGAGTCTGCATACAGCAAAAGAGAGAGAGAAGTAGAAGAATAGAAGAAATAAAGGAAAGCAAACAGGACCGTGATTCCAGTCACTGCAAAATTTAACAAGAAAAACTGTCCTCACTTCACTCATATGAGAAAACAAAGTGCTCTCCCACACACAATCACCCTCTTGCAGTCTTTCTTTCTCTTTTCCTGATGCTATTAGAGACTTCTGTCTGTAGTCAGTCATCCTTGCTGTAAGTTTCTTTAAATTGTAATTGGGCAGTCTTCCAGATTCTGAGAGTCCCCTTTGCTAGAGGAACTCCTGGGGACATAACCCCTATTTTTTGAAATTGAGGACTTCTAAATTAACAGAGGACTGACTGCAGATATGATTCTTTTTTTTTGTAGCAGAAGTCTTGTTTTACTAGCAACTATTTTTAAGTAAACCTATTATGAAATGTGTATAGTGGTACCTTCATGTTCTTGTCTTTTATCTTCTATCCAAAAATACTCCAACTTAAGAATGTCATGATCTGTGTTTATGTGTGTGACACTGGGAATTTGAACCTTAACCTCTTCACCTGCTACCCACCTTCTTAAGGGTCACAAACATAGGCACCATTTGAACCAATTTCCCAAATCAGTTTAATTTTTCATTCTCTCTGTGTATGTGTCTCTTAGTCACATGCAAAACCCCCACACATACCAGCCTGAAAGGACAGGTCAAGGCCTGTTTTATTGACAAGCAGAGCTGGCCCCAGTCACTCTGCTTCTGCTGGCAGCCAGCGCTGCCTGCAGCATGTCAGCCAGCTGGGCAGCTTTGGATGTCCTTGGGCTTAGGAGCAGGTATAGAGATGAGAACACACAGCGTTAAGAAGATTAAGAGGGGAGACCTGCCTGCTTTGCAGAGCAAGGGAGCTGCCTAAAAGTGCTGCCAGCTGTCCTTTGGATAGCAGTAGTGCTTGTGTCTGAAGTGTGTTTTGTTCAGTAGCCCACTGCCCAAGCTCAGTCCCCCCCACATGAGGGGCATGCTGTGAGTGTCAGGAGAAGCAGTGTTAGCCTGAAGTGGTCATGGACAAATTCAACCACCTGCTTCAGTGAGCTGACCAGGGCAGGGCAGGACACTGAGCTTTGCACCTGTGAACAGGGCTAGCCTTCACCCACTGTCCCCTATGCCCTCAACTGCTTGGAAAACTGTTGGTTTGAGCTTTTCCTCGCCTCTGGTGGGGTATCATGGTCATGGGGTAATGTCTGATCTCTGTGGTATCATAACCTTCTCTCTTGGGCTAAATTTTGGCCTCTGGGTGGACAAATCATGACTGTTTTTTGAACTCTTTTATTACAGCAAAGTTGCATCAGCTCACCTTTACCGGTTTCTTGCACTGTGCTAGGGAAAAGTTCAGCAAGAGCTGGCACTATCTTTCCAGCCTAGGTTTGAACCTTATTTTAAATACAAATATCTCCTCTTTTCAGCATAGTCAGGAAAGATAGGGTCATCTTTATACCTGATATCTCAAGCAAAGCAGTGGGTAAACATCAAAGATGTTAAGGCAAGGCAAACATATCCCTTTTATGTTTGTGGGCAGCACTAATGACACAGGGTGAAATTTATCCTCTTATCAAAGGTCAACACAAACCTAGGCACTACTTCAAAGGTGTATTGATCCTATAACTGGCTCCTGGCACTGAGCTGGATTTCACCAAACTCCAAAACTTTTGAGAACTGATAGATTTTTTTATATCTGTGTAAAAAATAATAGTGTGTTCAGATACAGACACACTTAGCCATCCACAGGACCTATCTTGATTTTGCTGAGACAATGTATGGGGTTTTTTTCTTGTGTTCACATATTTTGGACAGTATTTGCTAGCCAGATGACCCTTCCTCCCACTTAATCAGTTAAAACATCCATATTTATTGCAACTACACAATATTTGCTCAAGCTCTGTGTTTACCAAGAGGAAGCTGACAGTCCTGTGACTGAGTATTTGGTACTGCAAAACTGCTCTGTTTGAAGAGCAAAGCAAGAGTGAAGGCACTGTCAAAACCATTCTTTCAGATCTTAGTGGATAATAATAATAATAACAACTATCCAACATTTCCTACCATATTCAGCCATTGTTCCAAGATACCAAAAATACTTTGTAGACAGGGAAAATGTGAAAGTCAAGGGAGAGGGCAGTAAAGCCAAAGTAAAAGCAAGTAAAAAAACTGGTGTCCTTTTGTTAGTGGCCATACACATAAATGCGTCACTGAAGAGGAGGCATGGGATTTTTGTGTATATTGCAAGTGTGGTCATGCTTGTGGGTGTGAGCTTATTAATTGTAAATACTTCAGGAGAAGATACGGCATCTGCAGTTGTTTGGGGTTTTTTTCTTTCTTTTGTATTTTCTTTCTGTGGTTGTATTTGAGCAGGGTGTGCCAATATTTGCAGACTGAGGAATAGTACCAGAACGCCTGGTATTCCCGTCTACCAGCAAAAGTAATGAAAACACTTCAGCTAATTCACAGTACCTTCATGAGCATTAGTCACTGGTCCCTGCGTGCTCTAATTATAGACTGCTTAACGTTGCAACTACAGGGCACAAAGCAAAGACTTTACAAAATTTGTTTTGGTATCTTTTTTTCTTGCGAGGCTCATGAAGAATACGTTTTAAATATAGGTCCACGCTTGAAGTTGTCCTGTTCTTGGAATGTGACTGGCAGCTCATATGATTACAGGAGTATCAGCTGAGATAGATTAGGAGGTACTTTGCTCAGGATAGGTAAACCTACCTGGTAGTATGCTCTTCCTTTAGTTTGGAGAAAATCAGACTTTTTTTTTTATTCACAGGAGTAAAACATAAAGGATCTTTTCATAGCTGAGCTGTATTTTTTAATCTGAGTTGCTCTAAATATATAACCAAGGGCAGCTAAATCCCCTGTGCTATGGCTCACTGTATAAGCTATAATTTATTAAACTGTTATATTCCTGAGATTATGTCAGAATTCCCTTGTTCTGTCATGTACATAATTGCTCTGGGGGCTCCAGGAGGTCAAACTCTGAGAGTGTCACACATAATTATCCCCTGAATATATTTTCACCCCCTGCAAAAGCCAATGTTTGTTTAGTTTTGCCTTATTTGAGAGTGTATTCATTAGTTTACAACCTTTAATGAGTCTTTCTAAGCTTCAACTGAATGACTAAAATCTGTAAGAAACACAGTTTCCCTGAAGACGATATTATGACATAAAACACATTGAATAAAAATTTGTATTTCCATAAAAAATTCAAGACATAATGTTTGCTCTTGCACATTTATGCAACTATCTGTATGTGTTGGGGCCCATGGTGGTAAACACACGGTAACGCACATTAACGCACTTGTTATTCTGAATTAGTGATTTTATACATATAGAATACATATAGAATAAATTTATAATCCCCTACTTTATAGTGTATTTGGAGTTTATAAAATGGGACAACTATCGATGTTCTCCACCGGTAAACTGGAATGGTTGGTTCCAGTATAGCAGGTACTGTTTCGGTGGCAGGTTTGCATAGTGAAAATGTGAAATATTAATAGCCTAGCTGAGGAATGAATACTACAATGAGTGAGACAGATGGAAACACTGTTTAAAAGCTGAAGACCAGGGCACACAGCCAAACACAGATGAGTTGTGGTAAACTAATAACTTGTCACTCGTCCATTGAGTCAACATCACTGAACTTGTGTTTGCTTCAGCTTTGGGGAAAAAAATCTTTGACTGATTTCTTGTCCACTAATTGAAGAAATACTCTTTCTCTCCAAAATTCTAATAATTCATTCTCTGTTATCAGAGTAAATTTGTGTTAATAACTACACAGAATCATTAAGATTGGGAAGGACCTGTGGAGATCATCCATCTAACCCCCCTGCCAAGGCAGGGTCACCTGGAACAGGTTGCACAGTAACACATCCAGGTGGGTTTGGAATACCTCCAGTGAGGGAGACATCCCTGGCCAGCCTGTTGCTGTGTTCTGCCACCCTCAATGTAAAGAAATTATTCCTCATGTTGAGGTGAAACTTCTTGTGTTTTAATTTATGGCCATTGCTCCTCGTCCTGTTGCTGTGCACCACCAAAAAGAGTCTGGCACCACCCTCTTGGCACCAGCCTTTGAGATATTTACAGGCATTCATGGAATCCCCTCTCAGTCTTCTCTAGACTAAGCAAGCCCAGCTCCCTCAGTCTCTCCTCATAAGAGAGATGCTCCAGACCCCTCCTCATCTTTGTGGCCTCCTCTGGACCCTCTCCAGTGGCTCCTTGTCTTTGTTGTACTGAGAAGCTCAGAATTGAACACAGTACTCCAGATGTGGCCTCACCAGGGCTGCGTAGAGGGGTAGGATTTTCTCCCTTGACCTGCTGGCCATGCTCTTCCCGATGCACCCCAGGATGCCACTGCCCTGCCTGGCCACAAGGACACACTGCTGGCTCATAGTCAGCTTGTCCTCCACCAAGGCTCCCAGGTCCTTTTCAGCAAAGCTGCTCTCTAGCAGGTCAGTCCCTAACCAGATCTGGTACTTGGGGTTATTCCTCTCCAGGTGCAGGACCCTGAACTTGCCCTTGTTGAATCTCATCCCTCTGCACAACTCTCCAGTCCATCATGGTCCCACTGCATCAGTGGCAGCACACTCCTCAGGTGTATCAGCCACTCTTCCCAGTCTCATACCATCAAACTTGCTGAGGGAACATTCTGTCCCTTTGTCCAGGTCATTTTTAAAAAAGTTGAATAAGACCGGATGCAGGATTGATTCATGGGGAGCACCACTGACCACAAGCCTCCAACTGGATTCTCCTCTGCTGATCACAACCCTCTGAGCTCTGTCATTCAGCCATTTCTTGATCCACCTCACTGTCCATTCATTTAAGCCACATTTCCGGAGCTTGCCTGTAAGGATGTTGTGTGAGACAGTGTCAAAAGTCTTGCTGAAGTTGAGGCAGATGACAACCACTGCTCTCCCCTCATTGACCCATCCTGCCATGCTGTCATAGAAGGCTGTCAGACTGGTCAAGCATGATTTCCCCTTGGTGAATGCATGCTGACTACTCCTGATGGTGTTCTTCTACAATGCTTGGTGATGAACTAAATAAATAACATCTTTGTGCTGAAACACTTACTTGGTTCTGGCAGCTGGTGATCTTTGCTCCTTTTGCTGATAGGAAAGTATACCTAGAGGTAAGGTATCTTTTGAGCTCCAGCTTCGCTTGGTACTACAAAAAAAGTTATTTGTGGAAAACCATAGCAGCCCCAACTGGTTGTATCAGTTCTGCTCAGTGTTCCACTCATTGTTAATTCTTTAACAAAAATATGATTTTAAAAATAAAATATATGTCTCAAAACAAAAATTCTGACACCTAATGACCAGACAAAAAAACTAAGTTCATATAAATATTGACAAAATTAAAGAAAATAAAGAAAGTAAAACAAAACAAATATAAAAAATTGCATAGCAATTTTCAGTAGAATAAAAATTTAGCGTTATATGAAATGCTGAAGTGGTACTGGTCTATGAAGAAAAATCAGTTAGAAAAGTCATATAAACCACATACTCATTTCTGACTTCCTCCTAACCATTGACATTCCCTCAGAAATCAAAAGGGAAAAAGTCAATATGAACCCTTTCACTATCATTAAAGAGCAGTGGTATCTGGGAAACAGAAGTAGATGCCTATGAAAGGTCATCAGAATTAAGGAATGTGGGGACTGGGCCATATGAAGATGGGGAGAGTGAGTAGGGAAGGATCAGGTCCATCTGGGTGTAGGAATAAGCAGAGAGGGCTGAGCAGGGAGGATGGAGACCAGCCCCCCGAGTGGGTGGGACATGGTTTCTGGGAGAGCTGGTGGGAGCAGGCAGATCTTTCTCTAGTGAAACCCCATGTAAATGTATGAGCTATGTTTGGCATGTGGTCAGAAATCTGACTGATCATAGCTAGATGTTTGAAAAATAGCAATCCATTTGGCTTAATAAAAGAATTTGAAAAATATATGCCTTCAGAATTGGGGTAAAAGGCATGATGAACAAACCTCCCTCCCTTCTCCAGCTTCCAACCTTGCATATAAATTTTTTAAAATTTATTTCACCAGAAGGAGATTTCTTTAAAAATTAAAAAAAAAAAAAGTGTTTCCAGAGAGTTTGACTTGTTAGTTGTCTGCCTGCCCAGAAAGTACTGCTCACTTTTCTCTTCCTTTCCATAATTGAAAATATCAGTCTTCAGCTGGGGTTACCAGCAGCTAAATGTGAAGTGTTTTGTCCTTCTGCTCCTCTCTGCTGATGCCCATTCAGGGAGTTTTTTTTAGCTTTGCAGCTTTCCCCAATGGCTTAAATGCAGAGGGCTATAGCATGGGTAGCTGTAGCTCTCTTGTCAGCAACAGAACAGAAAAATGAAAATAGCCACTAGAAAACTCAATTTCATGGAACAGACATTTTCTGTTTTAATGAAAATAACCTTAATGAAAAACTGCTGGCTAGCTCACCACTCAAGCCTTCTCTAAATAGGTCACATATTCCATTTTAGTTATTTACCTCTGAGAGTGTCACTGAATCATTTAGACTGGAAAAGATCTTTGAGACCATCGAGTCCAACCATTACACTAACACTGCCACTACAGGTTGGAAGCTAAGCCTCTGCAAAGTTTAGCTTTTACATTGAATTATGTATTTTAATTCTAGAATGCCCTTTGACTCACTAGTATAGTGATAATTCAAGAGCAGCAATTTATTGTAATGTAAGATTTTGTGACATTTGCCAGTTTATCTTTGGTCACGTTAAGAAGGGACATGATGCCTGTTTTCCTCTTCTGAGTAATTACTTTTTGCATTGCATCTCATGCTTCACTCATTAAGCTCTGAGCTTCCTGAGACGGCAGATCAAGAAGATTTTATGTTTTGTTTGGAATTTAAATATGCTAGATATTCAGATGGCGTAAAAACACCTACTCACACATGTATGTATGGGTGCTTGTGTGGCTGTACTTCCATTAAAAAGAACTACAAATCTTTCCATAGAGATTCCAGTTGATGAAATTCTTGAAAATCAAATACTTGACCTTCTTCCATTTTTCAAAATATTATATCTACAATTGCTGGAGTTAGGGCTTTAGAATAATTCATTTTAACCCTGCTTTCATATATTCATAGTTACAATTTCAATCACAATAATAGGTATTGTTGTAGCACTATTCAGAGATGCAGCAGATATTTTTCTGAAAAAAAATAGCAAAAGACAAAGAAGCTTATCTAAAAAAAGAGTTTATGGCTTAAACTTCAAGTATGAGATGACCAGTTGATCGTCAACATTGTACATTTAATATCAATATAGGAGATGCCCATTTCAGTATGTGAAATAACTCTTCTCTCTACTCTGACTTCAAATCATATGTAGATTTTCTCCAAAAGACATTCTGAAGATTAGCATAAGAAATCACCCTCTAAAAATATTAAATAACATCTCATATTTTCCTCTCCATATCCTCTCTTTTTTCTCTCTCTGTCTCTCTAATTTCATACTGAGTTTACCAAGTCAATTTTAATAGGGAAAATTTTCAGTTGAAAATTCTAATCTGTTGTATTCAGTGGGGGTTTTTTAGAGAAAATGTTCTTAAGGACAAAAGTCAGTAACAGGCATTCCTAAGGAGAGAAAATAGGCTGAAACAGAGGTGGGAAAAGAATCAAGAAAACAATTATCAACTGAGAAAGGCCATTGCATGAAAGGATAGCAGAGATTCACTCCCCTGTGGGAGAAAGGAGAGTCAGAAGAGAAAAACATGAACACGAACAGGCCCGTAGGAACCCATAAAGCAATTTGTGGTTAAAAAGAGGCTATGGCTCACAGCTGAAGTATCCAAAGGCTAAAATTAGTAATAGAGCAGAGGCATGACTGTGACCATAGTGCCAGAGATGTTCTGCAGTGAAAAGAGCAACTGAGACTCAGAAGTGCTGGAGAAGTGTTTTGCTTGAATTCTGTTTTGTTCTGGAGTGACAGAGCTTTCCTTGCTTTGAGCAAAAGAAAAATCAGAATGAATCATCAGCCTATACCAAATCAACCTCATGAGAGGAATGGGAAACCAAGATACAGACAACTTGATACTAAAATAATAAATAGTCTTATTCCTGCATTAGACTTTCACTGTAGAACCCTCTTTATGCTCGTAGCAGACTAGCTTCCTCAGCTGTGTACTTTTGAGGAAGCAGGAGTGCTATTTTAGCCTATAATTCAAGGTCACTTCATGTATGCAGTACAGCAAAAGATCAATATTGTCAGTGTCTTGTCTTCCCTGTTAGAAAATAGTTTTGTTAAGTAGGTGATGATGCAACTGAAGGAACATATTCATCAAATCACAGACACATATGATTTAGATAAAGGAAGAATATTTTTTTTTCTTAAAAAAGCAGGCACATCTGGTCACATTGGTTACATACTGTGACTGGGCAAATGCACGTATCATCCTATGTTTCTGAAAAGAGCAAGAAAGATTTATACTCTAATTCTGTAAATCTATGTCAGACTGCTATAAATTTAGAAATAATTTGCTTTGATAACTAACTGGAAAATTAATGTCATTCCTAACAAGAAAGAGCATGTTTATAACATAAACGTGCTGTGATAAAATGCCCTATGAACTAAATATCCTGGAAAGAATTTTAATTCTTTTAAAGATAAGTGATTGAAGGAATGCTAATTCTCTCTTTACTAGGAATGATGAGGTATGACTCTGCATTACAGTTACTTACCAAATGTCTTGCAGAGACTTATTTTTACAGGAAAGTTTATGAATTTTTTCTTTTTCAAATGTGTTAATACACTTTGTTAAGTAAAGACACATAAGGAAGATGAATATTACATTGTGAAACATGGCCCCATGATTTTAGAAAGAACTGTTATGAATAAAACACTGGAACGTGCCTAGCAGTGCTGGAGTCATTGCAATCAGATGCTAGGCAGGCAAAAGAACTCAGAAAAAGAAAAGGATGTCAATAATTTGGTGGTCAGTAAGTATTTCCAGAATTACAAATGGAAATAATTCAGTCTACAATAATGGTTTTTAAAAAGCAATAAAAATGAAGCATTTCTGAGGGATATAAACCAGTTGTACACTAATGATGTAGGAAAAAAACCCATTCTCTGCATTTTGGATAATTCCATAAGTTTGTAACAAGTAAGTGGGCAAATGAAGGGTAGAACAAAAGAGTTGCTGAGGAGCTTTATCTAAATTTTTAGTCTTGCATTAAAGAAGAGGCCAAACCACAGGAACAATTAGGCTGATAACCACAAAAAAAAAAAAATTGAAATAGTCAGAGTTGGAAGACAAGAAGAGGCTGTGGGTTAGGTAGCATTGCCAGATATTATAAGATGATAATCTTATAATTTGATAAGATCGTCATTTTCAGAGATGATAATTTTCATGACATTAGACAAAGTATTTCTTAGACTTCAAATAGTATCACTGCTTTGATTGAAAAATGTAGTTTGATGTGGAAATAAAGAGTTCTAGCATGACTGTGCAAAAGATGGAAAGATGATTTTGGTAAATGTAGAGTTTCCTTTCAGAAGCTATCTTGTTTTGTCTGAATGATAGATTTACAAGTTCCAAACACTCATTTCATTTTACCAATGAGTATTATTTCGGCATTAACCATAATGGTGTGTTATTTTATGAGGAGTTTTTCTTTCTGGAGGGAATTTCCTAGAAATGTGACCCTCATTTTTACAGAAACACAGAGACAAAATCAGAATTCTGTTGTGTGCACTACTGGTATATAGTATGGATCCAATATAAACTTATGGATATTTAAATATGATACAATTCTTCCAAATAAATCCATTAACATTTTTATAAAACATGGTTTACCCCTAATTATAATTGATTTCTTGGCCATTAAAGAAATACAAAATCTTCATGAAGATTTTGTCTTCTGTGTAGTGGAATGTGTTTTGCGTGTTCATTTTCCTGAAAAACCAGACAAGTGACATTCATGCATCCAGCACAAGATTATGGCAGTAGCCACAACTCTCAGATGGGAGCTCTTTGGTCTGACAGTCTGTCCTGAGGAACTCTCAGGGCAGTCTGAGCTCACACAGTCCATGAGCTGTAACATCCTGAAGGCTGCAGCTGCTGATTGCTGTTCCAGCTGCTAACCTGGACACAGTGATGATGGACAGAGCTGGGGCACTGAAAACCCCATTTGTGACATTAACTCTGCCCTTCTTGCTCTTGGGGTAGTGATCAGAAACTATGAAGGGGAAGCCTGTGCCAAAATTAACCCCAATGTTTGCCTCAGTATAAGCTTCTGCATGGTGGGTATACGGGTGGAGCTGTCTGATGCTGTGAGATTACAGAAGGGAAAATGAATCTGTAATTGATGAACTTAGAATACTACTGTCCAACCAGTCCATGACTTCCCATCCTCAGGAACCCACCAACATGTGGGAGGGGACTGGAGACAGCTCTTGATATCCAGTGAGATTGGGGGACAAGGGGTTAGTACAACAACCCCCCTCCCCCCTAATTTTAGCAAAATAACCCAAACTCCAAGTCTAGCAGGTTGAGTCAAAAGGCTTTCTCTCTTTGCTGAGGGCAATCAAACACCTTCTGTGCAGAGGTCTCAGAATTTTCAAGAGCAGATGGTGCCTTTTTGTATGAAATATTTTATGATGTGTGCTAATGAAGCTGGCCCCAGTTTTGGTACATAGGGGCCCTTTTCTGACTCCAGGTACGCTCTGTTCTCTTTTATCTGGTGGAATTCTGTGAATGAAAAGAAATAAAAGAACTGTTACTTTGCTTGAAGGGAAATTCACTGCAGCCAGGGTGCCAAATGTCTATGTATATGTTAATCAACTCCAAATGTATCTGCAGGAAGAAAATTGTTTAAATGAACTGCATAATTCTACATCTCCACCCAACACTCTTTAAGATTTTCTTCCTTCTGCAGCCATTTACTATAGGAATGTGTTGTTTTACCCCAAAGTGCTCAACAATCACAACTGTCCCTGAGCTCTTTACAGCAAGAGGTCCTTGTGAAGCCCTTGCCAGATCAGCTTCCCCGATGCCTACTTGTAGATCTTCAGACACTGAGTAGGACTTGGGTGACAAACTTTTCCAATGCTTTGTATTAAAGTAATTTTTACAAAATCTTGTAAGAAAGCTGTAACCCGGGCAAGAACAGACCAGAGCTCTTCTGTATGGCAATATCTACACGAGATACAAAAGTGACCTTTTCCTCCTGGAGAATCCTTCCAGCCTTCTGGAAGAAACCTGCCAGGGAAACTTTTGGTAACCAGCTATGGTCATCACACCCTCAGACAGCCTCCTTTGCACTGTCTCACTTGTGTGGCATAAGGACGGAGACTCCTGAAGACTCCTGAATTCACCATGCCATGTCATGAAGGATTGCCTCAGCTATAGGTACAAGACAACTGAAGTAAAATGAGTCAGATGATCTTAGCTTTGTCCTTTCTTAGCTGACAGATTTTTGGCTTTGCAACAAGTGTAATCATTTTACTTTAAAGTTGTTGGATACTTCTCCTAGGTTTCTCACACAGGTTGACAATAATTCTGTTGTTAGTATATGTGGCAAAGTTATTATCAAATGTTATCAGTGTTACCAAAGTTCTGAGAATCCACAGTGAGCCTGAACTCTGAGTAACTCCTGCAGCTGTCAGGAGGAAGAGCTTAGCAAGGGAAGGTATATTTGGGCCTTGTACTGACTTTGTGAAATATTTGAAAAATCCTGCTTTGGGTCTCTGCTTGTATGGAGACAGTGGGAAAACTTTCTTCACATGACATCTTCAGAGCTGAGAATGAGACCCTGAGGCCATACAACACATCTGAGCAAGAGTCTGCAAGGCAGGGAAGATGGTTTAGATTTCCCTCCTTCTCTTATTAAGGGAGGTTTCCTGCTCGAAGCTCCTGATGTCACAGGTGTTTCTGGTTATTTTGTTGTGTGTGTGAGCATTCCTGTTCATTTAATATTTTGGCATGCTGCCACAGCTTTGCTGACAGATGGGAATGACACCACACATGTACCTGGGACATAGACAAATGGAATTTCATGAGAGACACCAGAGGTATTTCTCTTCAGAGATTTCTTCTTGCTCAATTGCAAAGGCCAGCTGTAAGCAATGAAAGCATGGGAACATTGAGCTGAAGGTCAAAATAGGATTCTTTTTGTCCGATAAGAAATACTTGGCAAAGCATAGTTCTCTCAATAAAAATAGATATGAATATATGTAGTTTTAATTACAGAAGTCTTTTTAGCTGTTCAATAAATTAAGATTTTTATAATATTACATTTATATTTTTTTCCCCAAATCTTTTACTGTTTTCAGTGAACACCACAGTGGAGAACAAGACTTTGTCCATGGCACAGAGTATGATGGTACTAGAAGTCTCCTCTCCTTGTGAACATGGACAGTCGCAACTTGGTAGATTGAAAATACAAAACAGATGGATGAATTTCTGGTTTAGATTTTAAATTACTGCCTTTTTCTCAAAAGTGTTTTTGGCTACACATGGGTCTGTGCGGAGTTTCACATGCTAGAACACACATGAGGAAATTTATGTTTGCATCAGCTCCCAGTGGGATTTTGTGTATGCACAGATAATCAAATTATTCATATTTGTTGGACTGGGAGTAGAAGTAAAACCTTCCATGGAGTGAAGGCAGGGAGTTTAGAATATATCTCCAGCTTTACTGTATGTTTCATTCATCATTGCAGTGGGAAGCTGTGGGATCACCTCAGCACATTTTCTTGGAGCCCTGAAGCTGGAGAATTTCATTTAAGCCAGAAAATTCCTAGGACTGGTTGTTTTTGTGAGCATTTCCTTTTAAAGCAAGAAGTATACAAACATCCAAAGTATATAATTTGCAAAAGACATATTACAATCATCTTTCAGGTGTTATAAGTTCACTGGTATTCTGTTCAATTATGTGAAATACAGAAGTGACCATAAAGTTAATAGAAAAAAAAAAAAAGAATACACTGAAAAATTATCAACATGCTTCTAAAGAGAGCTACTATTCCTGTTTATTATGGGGAAGGGCTATCAAGGCTGTAATCTCCAGAAGATAGCTAGTACCTGCTCAAAAGGCAAAGGGACACATAAGTTGTTTCCCTTGGAGTCACTGTGTCTCTTTCCACTGACTCATTGCCGCAGAGAAATGCACCTATTCCATTCCCTCAGCTGGCTTTAAAAATATTTTGAATAGCGTGTCAGATTAAAATGGTGCAAGTAAGCAATTTGCACTGAGGTAAACCCCTTCTGTTAGACTATTTATGAGGAAATTATGAAAAGCTTTTCCTGGTCCTATTTCAGATAATTGGAAAAAGAAAGGTGGAAGAAAAAAACCCCAACCCAGCCCACTGAAAAGTACTAATGCTGATACCAGATTTCAAGACTATATCTTCAAAACTGTGCACAAAAATGTATCACAAAAAAAACACAGGCTATTTCTTTGATTTCTGGATCAGTGCTATTTTTCAATAAATTTATGATTTACAGTCAGCGTATTACTTTCCCCTTCAAGACTTCTTCTCACGCAAAACTTTGCATAGCAATTTTTAACAGCTCTATATTGTGTGATTGAAGTCACAATTTGTTTTAATAGACATGGTATTAACAGGGGAAAAAATCCCCAAAACAATTTGCTAATTAAATCATACAATATCCCATCAAGAATAATAATTAATAATGAAAAAACCCCTAACTAGTCACATAAGCACAGTGGTCATGCCTGACATCACTTTTCCTGTGCATTTGTAACCAGATGATCTGTAGATGTGAGAGTTTCAAGGGGACTAGCCAAGGCTTGCGGAGCAGAGCTCACCCTTTGTCATTTGACTGCAGTCTCAGACCTCTCCAAGGCTCTGTGTTGGCTTGAAATCCCTGAGCACTGCTGTTTAGGACAAGTCCTGGGATGTGTTGTGTCGAACGGGGGCTGAACAACTGCAGGAAATGGAATGACAAACAAAAATGACCATTTGCATCAGGGATGGCAAATCCCTGTGTGCTTGCGGCAAGACCAACCCAGGGAAACAGGCAAACAGGCACCTGTTCCTTACATGGGAAAGCAGGACTGGTCGGAATGAGGCAACAGAGAGGCGCAGACCCAACAGAGGGCGGGTGCAGAGGCAGCGTCCCGAGGGCCGGTGTGGGGTCACCTCTATCTGGGTGCCCCTGGTGCTCCTGGGTGCACCAGCTCCCTCCCACAGGTTCATTTTGGCAGTGCAACACTATGCTCCCTGCTGCCTCAGAAGGACTAGATGGAACATCTCCTTTCATCTCTCTGAGGCTGGCACAGGCCTGGAACGCCACCTCTGGAACCTGGGATACCCTTCTACCCTTCCCGTTATTGTCCCTGGCATCAGCTACTCCTTTTCAATAACTAATAGCAATTTGCATACTCTGGGCTGGGAGACACTCTATGGACAGCTGAGGGAATTCAGCTGGGAGGACATTTTGTCCATTATTTTTCATTGAGAAACAAGCTTTATCAGCACAAATATCAATTCCTATTAGCAAAAAAACCCAACCCAACCCAAACCAAAAACCCCAGTCAAACCACATGAGGTGACAGCTTCAATGCCAGAGTTTACTAGAGTGTTCAGGAGCTCTGGGTTCTCACACTTGTCCTTCCTCTCATGTTTCTCTCAGGAGTGATGAAGTTTCCCTCAGCATTGACCCAAACTGAAAGCAAAACTTGTTTACTGTGGTGTCTGTCACTTCATAAAGAGTGTAGTTATTCAGGGAATAAAAATCTAGATGTACCAGGTCATGGTAGTAAAGTAGGAGCGGAGAAGTTCCACTGACAGTGAAAAATCCTTGGCTCTGGTTTCATGTACACCATCCCATCCTTGCAGTATCTAACACAACAGGGTGCAAGACTAGCTGGGGGTCACGGGTATGCTGATACTACAGCATGAAATTTGGTTTTGAAAAGTGCTTTCAGAAACATCACTGATTGCAGGAAAAACACACTGGCAGGAGGAAGGAGCAGATGTTTTGCTCTGCAAATTTCTAAAGGCTTGAGAAATAATGGGCAGGAATCAGTTAAGCAGACTGAAGGAGAGCAGAAACATGAGTAACTCATGGAGTTAAGGAAGGACAAAAGTTAACTGCCTGGTAACCTCTGTGACAACAAAATCTACAAGTCTATGAAGATTTTTCCCAAAGGAAATGGTAAAAGCCTCTCTGATTGACATACATAGACTAGATTAAACAGAATACTTAATGTGTAATAGACAAAAATCATGCCTTTATGCAGAGGGATAGAATATTCTAACAGTTTTCTGTAGCTGTGATGTACAGTACAGAAGCAATAGAAAATGGAAAGATTTTTCTTCCCTCATTATTTAGTTTTTTCTGACTTCTTTTTCCTTTGGAAAATCAACTAAAAAATCAGAGTATGCAAATAAAATCTATAAGACAAATATTTAATTTATGCTATAATCTCTGGTTATTGCAGCTACTCACGAACTTTCAAAAGAACTAAACTCTGACCTGTCCCTCTTATGCTGCATTCTGAATAATACTGTAGAGAGTAGTGTACCTTAATTACAACTTGTGTTTTAACTTGGTGATACAGCAAAGTTGAGACTGTGATCAGTTTACAGATCAGATTTATATTCTGTTCCATCATATGGGAGTCATAATTAGGGTATTTTTCTGAGAAAAAATTTTTACCTCAAATTTCATGTTATTCTTCATGAAGATGCTGTGTACAAGCAGGTTCTCCTTGCCAGAAAAATATTTTTCAGTGTTATGCAGTGGTTCAACATGTTTTTGTAGAAGGTTACCTCCATAATGTGAAATGGTAGGTTTAAGATTTTGCTTCTTTTTAGGCAGATGACTAAGGTCTCAGATGGGATATTTTCAGGAGACAGCGTAGGAGAGCGGTTAATTAAAATGAACAATATTTTGTCAGTTGTAAAAGTCTACAATTACCTAGAACTTTTTTCTATTTTTAAGCTACTCTCAGACATACTGATTTTTGTTTATAGTCTGAAGAACAAGATGATCTGACACTTCCTGCACTTGCAGACATTCTGGAGCTCATACGCTGGTGTCATTCTTCCATAAAATTTGGAGAGTTGGATTTAATTCTAAAATGATACTCTAAAAATGGGTAACTGCAGATTCCAAAAACTCTTTCTGTCAGGATGGTTCACTCTAGCCCAAGTCACATCTACATCTGGTTTCACCTCTGGTAGAGACAAAAAATATACTTGTCTCTTTACTGACCTTACATTATTAGAAGGCAAAAAAAGAAGAAAATTTCCCCTATTCTTTGCACCATTTAAAATATTGTTCTACCCCTTTTTAAATTCCACTCTGATGCACAGATCTTTCAGCTATTCAGACATATGCTTGGGGAAGTAGCGAGTCTAATTTCAATAGTGGTAAGAGCTCTATAAAAATCACCAGAGCAATCATAGTGAGCTCAAGCTGCTACTTTCTCATAGTAATGGTCTGGAAGTAAAATAAAACCAAATAAACCTAGACACAGCCATTTCTTATGGTGTGGTTTACTGTAGCTGTCTATTTCTGCCCAGCAGATCAGCCACGTATCTTATGAAGCCAGTTCTAGCAAGACCTTTTATTTAAAAAAAAAAAAAGTTCTGTAGAAGAAAAGAGTACCAACATAACACCACATTCTTAAAAATATAATTAATGAACAAGTAAATTTCTGCTTGCAACTGAAAGATCTGTCTGATATTAAGGATTATTGACAATCTGCCTTATAAAACCCTTTTCATGCTGATACTTCCACTGAAGTCAGTAGTGCTAAACAGTCTGGTGATGTTCATCCACCACGTAAAAGTTTTTGAGCATTTAAGCATTTTTAAAGGTTTTTTTCAAAGACCAAGATGTTTCCAGGTATGGAAGAAGATGTGTTTCTGTCATATCTAATGAGTGACATACCTCAGAGGTCTAAAAAATTATAAAGTAATACACACATTTTTAGACTGAAAACTTTGCTGATGAACTAGTTTTTCAATGGAATCATAAGTTCAATATTCCTTGCAGTAGATAGTTATTATAAACTGGGGGGTGGCTGTTCTAAAGAAAACAGTCAATGTTGACACTTATGGGGTTTGAGTATGCGTTGCCATATTTACACATTTTTGCTTATAAAACATACGGTTTTTTGATGATATGATATTGACAGATACTACTACATTATCAGTTTTATAAGTATTGTAGGCATGACATAAATCAAAAGATATAATAAATGTCTTTACAGGACTTTTAAGTAGCTTGATGTCCTAGTGAGATTGAACTTTAAATATAGAATTATCTTGTGTTTGTGTTTTTAAAACACTACTTGCTGAGAATCAAACAATTTCTCTTATATTAGGAAGTTCAACATCTACTGAAGGAAATGGCATAGATAATCCAGTCTCCCTGATGAGAGCTGGGGTAAGACAAGATGTCTTGGGAAAACTGAAACTTGCAGGCATGAAAAAAGCAGTATTTATTTCAATAATGTTATAAAGACACTTCAGTTTTTCGGGATAAAATTATGGGTTTACAGAAGGAAAGGCCTCCTCACTGTAGTCTTCAGGAACCGACAGTCCTATAACGTAAGGTTATATTTTAATTAGATATTCATGCGATGTGGTCACTGCGCCAGTCTGGTCAGGTCTTTCCCACACACCTGTTTGTTGGTGCACTGCCGACTGTGGTGAGATCTCCCTCAGCAAAGCTTTGTGAGCAACAAGGGCCACAGAGAAGGGAGTGAAAGGGTCCCACTTACCCCACAACCCCGTTATGCTCACCTACAACTTCATTCTTATTTACAGTTTTAACCACCTCTGCTTCCATAAACCTTAAGGAATCTGCTGATTGATATTTGTCTTAATTTCCAATGAGGAAAATCTTCATTAATTCCCTTAGGACAAGAAGCATGGCCACCTACAGTCAGCTTCCCAGAACTCTGCCTAGATGGTTTTCAACTGTCTCTAAGGTGAGAGACTTCAGCCTCCCTGGACAACCTATGCCAGGACTTGGTCATCCTCACAATAAACAAATGTTCCTTTGTTCAAATGGCACCTCCTATGTTTCTGTTTGTGCCCATTGCCTCTGTTGCTGTCACTGGGAACCTCTGACAAGGGCCTGGATCAGCCTTTCTTGCATCTTTCAGATATTTTTTCACTGACAGGCGAAATTAAGAGTTGATAAGCAATTGGTGAGACAAGATGCAAATTTTCAGGACAGAAGTGTAGTAACGAAAAGCCAGGCAATAAAACAGCTACTGGAAAAATCTTTGCCAAGCTGAGACAAAATTCCGAGAACTACTGAAATCCCTGTGTTCAGAAGGAAGGAGGAACCACAGAAGCAGGAACCAATTCTTCTCTGTAGCTACACATGTGTATGTACGCATACACATCTAAGTAAGATGCAACCAAATGCAAACTTACATGTCCTGTTCTGCTGCTGCTGCTGCACTAAGTATGTTCTTTCACTGTTGATGGTGGTATGAGACAAACATGGTCTGCAGTGGCAGGAATTTAAAAAATGCCCAAAAATGGGCAGATTAGAAAATTAAAAGAACATTACAAATTTAAATAAAACAAAGCCTATATTGGTTCTGTAAGTCAATTGTATGGATATGAAATTTGTGAGAACATGTGCTTGAATTCTGTTAGGAAAAATATATTGTGACATCTTCTGGAGGGGTTTCTTTAGCTGCAGTTGAGTATCTGATGCTTCCTTAGGTTAAGGTCATTCCATTTGAATGACAGGAGTGATGAGCTGTCTGGATGAGCTGAAATGTCATAATGATCACTAAGATCACTAAAAATTGCATGACAGCCTATGCAGAAGTGAGATGAAATTGTACCTTAAAAGATTATATTCTGGTTGCTTAACTGCCTCAAGCCAGCTGAAGAATGGGTGAATATATACATTATGTTTAGCTTTTTACAAGACTAAATCAGTTGTTAAACAATGATACGTAATGTGATTTTTCAGTAAAAATATACTAGGGTTAATTTCATAAAAATTTGAAATAAATCACTACACTTTAAATTTATTCCATAAAAATGCTTTTCTCTGATTTTATCAGACAAAAATATTGCATGCAGTCACAGTACATGAAAACTAACTTTGTGCAACATGGTGCATAACAGATCTCAGAGAAAGCTGACCTCAATGCACCCTTAGGCATGGTTACAAAGGATACTTAAATGAGCATTTCTAGCAAAAATCACAAGCAGCAGATTTAGGACAAAAATTGCCATGTGATAACACCTAATTCTCCAAGCATGATCTGGCCAATATTTGTTTTGCAGTCATTTTCTTTGTACAAATCAGGTGAACTTCTAGTTAATACTCAGTCTTGTTTTGAAATTAAAAACAGATTTAATGCAACAATTTACACATAAAACTCAGAAAAGAAGGTAACTAGAACCAGATGTTGAGCAAGATGCCACATATGGAGAAACCCACTTTAAACAACCACCTTACTGTAGTGACTTGAGTCAGCTCAGTTTATGGCAAGCAGAAAGGAGCTTTTCTTAGTTGCTATAAACTGGTGCACACACTTCAGCACGTGAAACCAACACCCCCTTAAAAGGCACAATGATTGGCTGTAGGATTTAGAGCTTTATAATTTGTATCCCTGGTGACCAACTCTGGATGATACAAAAACAAAAGCCTGGACAATATTCCAGCTTCACATGACAAGAATTGTGTTTTTGTTTTTCTTTAATCTGAATCTGAAAGATTATACCTTTGTTGTGTACATTCCAAATCAAAGTCTCTGATACTGTTAGGGAAAAAAAAAATAAACGTGAGAGATGCTGCCACCTTCAAAGCTACACTTTTGCCTGAATTTTTATCTGCTATTACTACATGCAAATAAAGTAGCTGAAAGAGATTTCAGGAGGAATATATTTTTCCAGTTGCTAGTTTTGTTTTTTTTTTTAACCAAATTCCTCTGTTGCTGAAAACAGATTGAATCCAATGCTATTTCTGTCTAATTATTGTCTGGATGTGCTTTACACAGTCCACTGTTGTTTTTAGAGGGGAAATCAGGAAGGACCTAAAGAAAGCCTGAAATCCAGACTGACTATGGCAGACGGTGGAATGGTTGGACAGAACTGGAGGCCAGCAACAACCATGGCAGTTGTTTGCCTCCCAGCTGGGGAGGGGTTCCCTGTGAAGGGCAGCCCTGTCCCTCAGTCCCGAGGTGTTCAGCCATGGCAGTGCTGGGACAAGCTCCCAGCAGCAGGTAGGCTCCGTCACACACTCCGTGTTGGAGGTGTGTGCTGGTCTCTCACATCACTCGCAGTGTTTCTGCTGCTCCCATGTACCCTTTCTGTTCCAGCCTTGCACACCTAAGTTGTGGAAATCAGTTCCTGACCTGATATACAGTGATTAGTTTGTTCTGGAGAGTTCCATGGCGCTGCAAAACCAGACACCTGAGAGGGACCTTATTCTACTTGATTCACAGCCTTTATGGCATCTTCCTGCTTCAGCTTTTCCTCTGCAGTCTGTAAGGCCAGCTGCTGATCGTTCGTCAAGCAGCAAAATCACAGCACCTCTAACTATTTGAGGAAACACAATGTCTCCAGCATGTTTTAGGATCAGGTGAGTTACAAGCATTTGCATACTACAGAGCTTCAGGAATGATGAGAACCTGAAAGGCAGTGCAGGTTTTACTTTCTTGTCAGCTCCCAAGAAAGATGGACTCACAGTTTCCCATTATCCGATATTTCCAAACCAAGTTGTCATGGCCATCCTGCCCAAACGTATGAATTCACAGTCTTTAAGGACTTTCTGAAGAAACCAAATGAAATCCACAGAAGTGTTTAAACTCAAAATGACCACTTCAAGACATGATGAGACCACTGCTTCCCGTAATGAACTGGTTACAGGTCAAATTAAAACACATTTTGCTTGTTTGTGACTTTTAAGGCATATGGTTTAGATTATTTAACAGTGATTTGTGTCCCAGTTATAGATTACCCCTTCAAACATTATGTCTGCTAGGTAGACCAGAAAAGTCAATTCATCCCTGTTTAAATCACTGGTAAAAGAGTACTGGAGCAAAAATTAATACCTGGAGGATTTTGCTAGGAAAAATCCTACTCATCAATGACTTCACACTGATTGTGTTCTAAGATTTCTCAGTTAGCCAATGTTTTTAGTCTCTCAAACATACACCTTGTTAGTACCACGTACTGCAAATGTTTTTTTAACCCAAGTGTCCAGGTAATAAGTCAATTAACTCAGAAAATCCAAGGTTATAATAAAAACTCAATTACATTTTCTAGCTAGATTTAAAGTGTTTCCAGAAAATATAACAAGATTTTTGGATCAGGCAGACCTGCAATTAAATATACTAACTGTTCTTTCTTATTTTTATAACCTCAAATTCTTTGCTGAATCTCCGATTAACCACTTAACAATTCCACGTAGAATCAATCCACAGCTAACAAATATCCCCTGTTCTTTTTAAATCTTGGAAGAACATTATTGATTTCTGACTCTGTTGTAGTTTTCCTGAATTTGTTTAATCCAGACTGTAGTGCTTCTCAGCCACTTTGTTAAATATTTGGTGCAAGTACAAACATAATGTTCCAAAGCTCCTTAAATGTTTGTTCCCATCCCATTATTTTTCAAAACACAAACTTTCTATTCCACTGAGATGGTGCTTTTATTATGTCTTGTTTTCAGAGGTAGTAGAGATTTTTTTTTTCCCTCTGGGCACATGAACTTTGAAGTAACCATGACATTACAGTTATTCATAATAGTTTTTTCTTTTCGTACTTGTTATGGGTAAGTATTTGCTGAAACATTCATATTGCTCTTTCCTGAAATTTAAGCAGTCTGTCTGACTCCACAATGTAGTATTGATCTGTTACCCCTTCGGAGCTGACACCTGGAGCTTCACTCTGGGGTTCTTGGGCCATCTTTATACTTCTGCAACACCTCCCTCACAAGGTTTGCCACTTTCAAGGAGGGATTTAGAGCAAAAGCCATTATGGCAGCTAGTAGCTTGAAGGAAATTTGGGCCACAGCATATAATAGGTACAAATAATCAAGAAAAAATTTACATGGCATTTAGGAACGAAGATCAAATCATGTGGCTTCAGCTTTTTTAATTGACTCTAGTGCTCTCTTTCTTCCACATTATTTGCAAAAGAAAGAGGAAGAAAATGAATAAAAGGCTTGTTGGACTATAAAGAGTGTTTCTTTCTGATCTTGTTCATAGCAGAGTATTAGGAAGAACTATCCACACACATACATCATGATCTATACCAAATTTTGAGATTTTTAATAATGTATACAGCGTCTGAAGAGAATTCTATAACCTTAAAACTGAAAGTCCTGTGAAGTTTCCGACAAGTAGAAACTGTTTACAGAATGTACTTCTCACTTTGAATTCATTAATTCTCTATTTTGCTTGAATACTTGACACTCCCAATTTTGAGTTTTACTGGCAGCAATGCCCTGAGAACAACATGAAAAAGCTACCTCTGTTCTTGCAGATTTCAGTATCACATACTGTGGTACAGGTACAATTGTCATAGTAATTTTTAATCTGTAATCTAGGTACTTTCCAATGGTTGATTAAGATGTGTTTAACCCATCAATTTTAAAGGACATATCTAAAAGTAAAACGCCTCTGTATCAACCAGTGACAGTCAGAAAAAAAGCAGTTTGCTTAGCAGGGAAAAACTCTCTTTTGTATTATTTTCTATTTTCCAAAATCAGCACTCTCCACCTACCATCTGTGCTTGCTTTCTGCGTGGATCTTCTTGATTTGATTGACGTTCTTCCCAATGGCAGAACTTTCAGTGCATGTTAAGTTACACAAGAGAACCAATTTAAGCATCTCTTGTGTATAAATTAGCTAGAGAGTCTTAGAGATATACTGCTTATCTGATGGTATAATTGAGCCCAAAGCTCTATCATTGATCTTTCACAACTTGGCTGTCAAAAATAAAAAAGTTAAAAGAAAGGTAAGGGAGGGAAATCTTTTCATCAGAATTATAACTTTCTCAGCTACTCATAGAATTGCATTTCTTTTGCAGAGAAATTGAGAGAAATTTAAGTGCAACAGTAAAGCATGTGGTATATTTATGACAGAAAAAATGGGCCCTTGTAGTAGAAGATAGAAAACTCTGTGTTTGAAGAGGATGATGTGTTAGCCATAGTAATCAAATTTCTTTAGTTTGTTTGGTTTTTTCCAATGTTTTGATATTGTAAACTTAAATTTGTGACTAAACTGACTCTTACACCAAGCTGTTAGCTAAACAGTTAGCAGGGCACTTCTAAGTGTGTTCTTAGGCCAAAGAACCTTGAAATGTCACAGTGTTGAAGGAAGATTTGAAACACAGCCTTTGACTGTATAGCAAGAAAATCAGTCTGGCAACATACCTGAAAAAAAAGTAATTGGTGATCATACTCCTTTCTCCACATCGTGTCCATAATTCAATATTTTTTAATGCTTCACTGTGTCAGTAGTAAATGGTTTGTCCCCCATGTGTTTCCATAATTTAAAATTGATACTCTTGTCAGGATTCCTGACAATACTGTGTTGTTTATATTCTTTCAAATGCACTGAAAGAGGAGATAATCCAATAACAGATCTGCTATAAAACTGCTGTGACCTAAGATTCTTCTGAATGTGTAGTGCATATGAAAAAAATAATTTAAAAATACATACATATATACAAACATGCACATATATATATGTATATCTATATTTTTGTCTTTACGCAAAGAATGCACTAGATACCAAGCATAGACCTTTTATAAGTTAAAAAAATAAATGATGAGACAATGGTGCTGCTGTTCAGTATACGTGCCCCATCTCACATGGTGATAAGGGGGACTCAGTGTTTTCTGCGGGGTTTGAACTCATCATGGGGCTCAGAGTTGTGTAACCACTCCAGTTTTCCTATAAACTGATCTCACATTAACATTAGAAAGTACACAAAGACACAGAAAAACACACACACATATAAGGGCATGGAAACCTTACAAATAAAAGAAATTTGTCACTGCAAAATACAACTGAAAATGAGATGATAGAAAAATTCAGTCAAAGGTATAAGATGTATTAGTACTGTATTGCTAACACTAATTACATTTACCAGCAAACTTACAGCATTTAATTCTTCTTTCCCCACACTCCTATCTTCTAGGTCTATGAGTAAAGGGTTGGATTCCAGAAGTAGATGACCAAGGTGTTACACATAATATATGGGGCATATCTTGAGATAATAACCTTTACCTATCACTGCAGAATTGATACCTAATGAATTATGGTGTCATTGCCCTTATGCATGTCATATTTAAAGTAAATCTAACATCCAATTGTATCTTCTATCATTGCATCCTTTTTCTTTTACATCAGAAAAAAACATCTAAGAGCTATATATTGTAGCTGTGGTTGGGACAGATGGGCAAAGCCACCCCTGAGCTCTGGCTGGGTGCACCTACTGTCTGCAGCTGTTGAAATACAGGAATTTATGCAGGACACGTCACCTCTGAAGCAGATGAACTCTGCTGCATGGGATGGTGTGCAGCAGGATAAAATGGAAGGGAACACCTGCTCTCAGCAGCTTTGGGCATGTACACCCCTCCTCCTCATTCCTCCTCAATAACTCTGCCCAAGTTACTGATATTGTGCTTAATTCCCCATGTAAAAGGAATTATGTTTTTCAGTCTTTTTTCAGGACAGATCCTTATTTTGCAAGTGTTATTAATTGATGTTTGTTTTTTATTGTGTTGACTGCAAAACCTCTGCACTGTTTATTTTGAACTAAATTAATTTTAGGAAGTAGCAAATTTTGCCAGCCAGTGTTTGAATAATCCTAACACCAGAGGATGATTAATTTTTTTCTCTTGGCATTGTTCACCTTGGCAGACAGACACTTCAAAGTGTTCTTCAAAATATATAATAATATAATTTTTTAAAATATTTTTACCTGTTTTTGTGTAAGATGTCCCTGTCCATGGCAGGAGGGTTAGAACTAGATGATCTTTAAGCTCCCTTCCAACCCAGACCTTTCTGTGATCACTTTCTTTTTGCATGCCCCGTGTTTACCATACCTTGTATAGCAGTGCAGAATGGCTTCTTTCTGCAGATCTAGACTGGGTTTCCATCTGGGTCCCTTTTCACTTTTATGGCCTGTAACAACACAGACCTGATTTCACTTTAACAAATCAAACAACTTAAGCTAAATGTTACTAAAAAAAGACGCGTACAGACACAGCATGCACACACCAAGTCTGAGACTAGGCTTGGTCAGAGGATGGAATTTCGAAAAATGGTGAATTTCCAGAGGACAGCAAAACAGTCTGAGTGCTGGTTATGTGTTGAGCTGGCAGCCAAACCTCAAAATCCCTATTGACTCACACTGGTCTTAGAAGGTGCAGTTTTTTGGTAGCTATGGGCTAGTGGTGGGAAATAAAGGTGTTTGTCCTTTCCAGAAGCAGTAAGCCCCGCATTAGAAGATGCTCTGACAGATGTTTGTCTGTTCTGCCTTGTCTTTTCCTCCCCCAGCCAGAGTCTGTGGTTGCCAAAGTGGCAGAATATTAATTTCTCAAGATGTTAAGCCTGGAACTGGCTGTGCATCTGTCCTGGAGAGAATTTATATATGATCTGTAAATCTGTTGACTTTACTAGTTACAGGCAGGTAGGTTCCTATTTCACAGAAGAACCTTTTGAAAGAAGTTCCCAGATTCCCTTCAATCTCTTTCTCAAGTATTCCTTAAATGAGGTCTTGTCTCTGCATCTCTCTCTCTTTGTCTCTGCTCTCAGTCTGAGTTCAACTGTTACTCCCCTTGAAGACTGCAGTAAAATCTGTACTCTCCACTGGCATTCATAACATTAAGCATGGCCAGCTTTATAGCGTGTCCTTGTACAATTTTGGAAGAAACAGGATTGTTCAGAAATCTCCATTTTCCATCAATCTTTAGAGAGGGCTGATAGCTGCATTCACTCCGAGCCCACTTTTGGACATATTTGGATGTGAGGAAGAATGAAGAGAGTCTGTGGCAGTCTGTAGCCAGATATGGTGTGGGATGGGAGAATGTGCTGCACCCATTTGAGGTATGTTATATGAGTTTCCAAGAGGCCTGGACAGAGTTCACCACTGCCCCTCCTGGAAAAACTAGGTTTTGTACAGTTCTTTGCACCAGAGCCTGGACAGAAAAACAAACAGGCAATCCCAGCTTAGAGCATTTGATGTGCGTGATGCTACTAGCCAATACAACTTTTTATCATATCTGAATCTCCAGGAGAATTGTGAGAAAGAAATTGAGTATCTGGAAGAATCCTGTTCACAGAAAACCTCAGCTAAACCTCATCTCCTCAGTGAATCTAAATACATTTTACATCCTTCCTTAAAATCTTGATGCTATCTTGCTTGCACAAAAGTAGTTCTGCTGAAGTTTCCTGTGACAATCTGCTGGAGTCAGAATCAAATCCATGTAATTTGGCATTTGGGCACACTTACATCTCACATACATCTGGGTACAGCATGGGACATAAAATCAGAAGCAGAGTCACCTAGTGTCCCTCAACAGCAGGTTGGGAGAGAGGCACAAAACGAAAATATTTGCTCCCTCCTATCACCTGGCTTTCATTGACTCATCCATTAAACAGGTAAGGTGAATCCGGGTATGATGGGACTAATTTTCAAAGCAGGTAGCTACCAACTAGCTTGGTATAGATAGATATACTGTAAAGTATCTGTCTAGGTAGCTGAACATAAAAAATACAGGTCTGAGCACGGAATTATGATTGACCGTAAGTTCTTGGAACAGGGACTTTTGTATCTGATATTCATACAGGACATTTTCATCGAAGACACTAACTTATCTGGGTTTCAGTTTAACTCTTCTGTTTGAAAATAATCTTTTTATGATGAAACATATTTAAAAAATAAGGAAACACTGGTAAAGCGAACTGAATGGAGAGGTTAATCTGAAACTTGTATGCTCTCTTGGGCTCATAGAACATGGATCTTCTTGAGCTGGTTGTAAACCTAACTATTTTCTACAGGATGTTTTTCTACCTTCACATTTGTCTTGAAAAAAGGAAAAGATTTCTTTGTACACCATTAGCTAAGAAAAACCCAAACCCTGGGTATTGGTATTCTTGCATCTTCCCACCACCTTTAACTGTAAGTTACCAAAGAATTTCCACTCTGTAATGTGATAAACAGAGGGAGCAATGTCTCAGGACTCTGGAGATGTTGGAGTCTGCTTTTACCACTAATCCTGACAGATGTGTTTCTCTGAGAGGTCACTTTGCCTAGCTGTGCTCCACTGTTTCCTAGTGTAACAAGGCTCAATTTCCTGAGAAGATTATTATGAGGTGAATGGAAGTAGAAGTCCTGTGTCACAGCAGATTTGTATTTATCATTCTTTGGCAAAAGAATTGTGCTTATTATGCAAATTCATTTTAAAAGGAGGGACATTTCCCTTACAAATTTGAAAGGTAATCTATGTGACTCACTAAATGCTCTGTGTCCTCTTTTCTTGAAACAGAGGAAGACTAACATTAGGTGTTTACCTGATAAAAACCAACATGCTGTTCCCAGCAACTACAAAGAACCTGCTCCTACAACAGCAGCATTATTGTGAATGACCTCACTCATTTACAATCCTGATCCTATTCTGACAACAAATCCCATCTGCATGTGTTTGTTTTCTAAAGACTGGTATTAGCCCAGCGTGAGGTGTTTGGATTGAAGCAGCTCACCGACATTCACTGGTGTTGTGTTTACCGGACTGAAACTGTAGTACTTGATGACTCTATTGTTTGTTATCTGGAGAGTGAGTTCATTACCGTCAGGTTCTCAAATGTTTACACCTAGTTGCTACCAGAAACTATTTTGATTCTGTATTGGAAACCACAGTTACACAGACTACCGTTAAGCCAGTGGCCCAGGGAGACCCGGACTTTCCGTGGCTCCCTTGTAATCCCTCTGTTCACTCTGCCGCAGGCTGGGGCTGGAGCAGAGAGGGGGGCAGAACTGTTGACTGCTTCAGTCCTTACTTTTTACCCTCACCATGCAAAGGAGCTTAAGAAGCACTAATTGTTGCTGGAACTGAGGGATTTTTTTTTCTCGTGTTAGGAGCTATTTTACAGGGAACACAGGGGGTTGCTTCAGTCTGATTTTTTCCTGTATGGGAGCAAGACTTCTACCTTTGCCTCTGGACAGTCTTCACCCCTATCACTTATAGAGCACATAGGAATGCATGGAATCACTTGTGTATGTTACTACCTATAATTTATCTTGGGGGCACTAAAACTGCCATAAATTGCTGTAAACCTGGTGGTCTGAAGCCATGAAAGAAGATGAGCTTACTCTTAATACCCAACACTGAAGTAGGACAAAAGCAGCCCAGAATGTTTGGAGAGGTACAGAGGGTCCTGTCAAGCTGATGAATGCTCTTCCTGCATCTACTTTTGAAAAAAGAGAATTACTGGATGGGCCAGACCTCTCTTGCATGCCAGTTATGCAACAGTTTATAAATTTTCTGTTTAAAAATAAGCTATGAAATTTTACTGCTGAAGTGAATATAATGTTGGTATTCATGTTTAAAAGTGTACAGGCAAATATGCCCAGGGTAGGGGAGTCCCTGGCTGTCCTGCAGATGAGGAAGAAAATGACATTTGACAGGGAAAGTGTTTCTCTTGTGGGCAGTGGGCTTACTAAGGACTTTTAATTCTACTCTGAAAAACACCCGAAACCTTGGAGGGTAGGTGGGAGATGTGTCCAGCAGTTCAGGGTCTGAACAATGACCTATGGATGAGAACACCGGCAGGCCAGAGCAAAGCAGATGCAATGCAGCCACTGTACCATGTGTATCACTGAATTTGGGTCACTTCAGCTGAAATCACCCACAGAGTAAAATGATCTATACCACAGGGAATCCTGTCAACCTGGACACCGAATAAGGGGAAGATAGCAGTTAGCTACCTTAGCTGTGGGGAGAGGACTGGGAAATCAGGGTTGAAAATGATAATCCTGCATGCTGTCATCTAGTTCTTCTTTCCTGGAGCCACTGTGTTATCTATCATGTTTTCCTTTTGTTCCCAATAAACTGTGTTGGTTTAAATCATGTTGGTCTCACTTATCAAACACCAGGAAATGTCAATTGCTGAATTACGGGTATAAGACAGTTATTCAAGTTTCTAACTAGATGTTCACAGGAGCACTGTTCGACTGGTTGTAGAAACCCTTAAAAATTGAACACACCATCATGGCACAAAGTTTGCACCACCTTTTCCATTGAGAATGACTCAATCCCTTTTCTTTTTTTGTTATTCAGGAGAGTTTGGCACTGCAAACATGAACTTCTCTCATGTTGAAAGGTGTTTTTCTTCCTGACTTTCCAGACAACTTTTAGGATGACAAAAATATTAAAAAGAAAAGAAAGAAAGGTGAAAAGAAAGGAAGCAACCTAGAAGGTAGAAATAGCACAAGCTGTTAGCCATGTTTTGTGTTGAATACTGTTTTGGCAATGAAAAGTTCCTTTTGATGTTTCTAGGTAACATCGTCACCCAAATTACCAAAGGAATTGCTATGCAACCACTTCATGGACAGTGCAAGCACCATGTGCTCCCTCCCCTTGGTCATGCCAGTAAAGTCTGCTGTGTTGGCTCTGACCTTGCATCTGAACAGCAGTGGAACTTGTTCTGCAAAATTATGATTTTACAGCCTTTTAAGGGAGGCCTGTCTGGCAGCTGCTTCTTCCTTTAACTTCTCTGCTTCCCCCCATACTGGGAGAGGTATAGCGTATTTCCCTTCACTAATAAAGATTGCATTAAGGAGTATATGGGTACATCCAAAAAAAAGAAGCTGGTTTTCAGACAAGACTCTGGGAAAAAAAACCCCTTTTCTAGAGATTTTTGCAATATAAACCAACTAGTAGGAAAATTATTGTTATCTTTGCCTTGCAATTTTTCTCTTGTAGGCAATTCTAACATAAGTGGGTGTATATTCATAGCAATCCATCCATACTGTGACCTGTATCAGTCATTTAATTTCCAGACTTAACTGCGTGCTGTATTTGTGCTTGCTTTTGTTCCGGCTGGTGTTGAAACACAAGTCTTTAAGCTAGAGGATTCCAAGGGTAAAAATGCCTATTTGGAGTCCAAAACAGATGTTACATACAGGTCACACAAATCCCTATTTGAAACTTGAACAGGTCAGAGGAATTATATTTCGACATTGTAAGAAAAATAAATATATTTTCTCTCATATTCTGTCTTTGATCCTCAAAGTATGCATATCAATAGGAAGAACCTGGTGGGTATACTATTAAAAAATGTGTAGCTGGTTTTACCCTCTCTCATGAGAAAGTATGCTTGAGGAAAAAATCTTGTGCATCCAGACATGTTCCCGATGTTTTCGCACAGAGTGGAATTGCCATCTTTTCATGGAAAATGAGTTTGCACACTTCCTACCCTGAGACAAACCTTGTAATCCAACCATCTGGAGCAAGCTGAGACCTGACACTCCTCACTGGGTTTCTCAGAACACTGGTTAGTTGTAATCCGATTAATAAGGACACCAGAATTAGAGAAAGAAATAGTGGGAGTTGAACTCAGTCTGCCTGTGTGAATGCTTTTTTTCTTGTCTCTGGTTTTTGACTACCTATTTGCCCTTCTTGAAGCTGATAATTGCTGGTCTTCTGTTTCTGTCTGATAGTTTGTTCTTTGTCCTATTTGGTAGGATCTGACACATTTTTCCTATTCCTTTTTAATCTGTCTAATCTCCTTCAAGTCTCAGCTGAGTCCTCCTTTCCCACTGAGGCACAGTACAATCAAAGCATCTTGAACTTTAAAAAGGCTCCATTGCCTAAATACTTGTTTACTTCTGAACCCTCCCTCTCCTTCCATGTGTGCCATTGGTTAACTCTGAGGATTGCTCATGCCAATGCCACACTGAGTCATTCCAGCAGAGGACGTGAGCAGTGAAGGTCTGCTCAGGTTACGTGAGGTCAGTGCTGCCATTCCTACTCCTGAAGTCCTCTGCCCATGCAGCTGCATGTTCCCAGTCACATGTGCCATTCAGAACTTACACCTGACAGTGTGTAGCTATTGCCCCAGACTGGGCACAGGCTCACTTGGGATGGTACACAACAACTGGTAACCGTGAGAAAAAACAGGGATAGCATCACGAAATCACAGAATCACACAGAACCACAGAATCATTTAGGCTGGAAAAGATCTCCAAGATCTTCAAATGCAAACTTTGACCAATCACCACCCTGTCAACTAGACCAGAGCACTGAGTGCTACGTCCAGTCCTTTCTTAAACACTTCCAGGGATGGGGATTCCACGACCTCCCTGGGCAGCCTGTTCCAATGCTTGACAACATTTTCAGTGAATAAATCCTTACTTATGTCCAACATGAACCTCCCTTGGTGCAGTTTAAGGCCATTTCCCCTCATCCTATCATTTGTTGCTTGGGAGAAGAGCCTGAACTCCACCTGGCTACACCCTCCTTTCAGGCAGTTGTAGAGAGTGCCAAGGTCTTACCTGAGTCTCCTTTTCTCCAGGCTAAACACCCCCAGCTCCCTCAGCTGCTGCTCATCAGACTTGTGCTCCAAACCCTTCATCAGCTTCATTGCCCTTTTCTGGACACGCTCCAGCACCTCAATGTCCTTCCTGAATTGAGGGTCCCAGAACTGAGCATAGCACTCAAAGTGCAACCTCACCAGTGCCGAGTACAAGGGGAGAATTGCTCCCCTGGTACTGCTGGCCACACTATTCTTAATAAAATCCAGGATGCCATTGGCCTTCTTGGCCACCTGGGCACACACTGGCTTGCGTTCAGCTACTGACAACCAGCACCTCCAGGTCCTTCTCCTCTGGGCCGCTTTCCAGCCACTCTTTCCCCAGCCTGTAGTGCTGCATGGGATTCTTGTGATCAAAATGCAGAACCCAGCACCTGGCCTTGCTGAACCTCATACCTCTGGCTTTGACCCATCGATCCTACTGGTCCAAATCGCTCTGCAGAGCCTTCAACCCTCCAGCAGATCAACACTCCCACCCAACTCAGTGTAATCTGAGAACCTGCAGAGAGTGCACTCAGTGGGTGGAGATCAGCACACCTGTACCTCCAGAACATGTCCACATGTCACAGCTGTGGGCTGTGAACCTCTTCACTCGTTAGAAGGGAAAGTTGCATATGCTTTCCTAAGGTGATCTACAGCATAGCAGCAAAGTACACGTCTGTCCTTCCAGTTTTTTAAACTTTGTGTTTCAGTTAAGCCCTTTAAGGGAAATAATTTTGCTCTTGTCATTCTTGGATTGTAGGTCTTGTAGAGCAAGACCTTCTTCTTGTGCTTGTGTAGGGCATAATGTGGTGGGATCCTGTAGCCCTGGCTAGACTACTATAGATTCTTTTACAGTGCTCCTTCTCCTAACATCTTCAAAAGATTGGCAGTTTTGGGGGCTATGTTGGAAACTTTGAAGCTGGTGCTTCAAGGCATCTGGGAGATATTGATGTGGGAGCAGAAGAATGTGTGTTGACTCGATAAGGTTTTTCTGTCTCCTGATTCAGTGACTGGAAGAATGCCCACTCTGGAAAGTAAGGATAAAACTGAAGCTTTTCCAAATGTTTTTTTTGGTAGCTGGCACACACTTAAGAAAGAGTTTTTAATGTAATTAAATTAACTGGTTAACCCTCTACCTTAATTATGTGCTTTGGAGAATTTAGAAGAAAAATCACCCTAAGCAGAATGTTCAAATGAACATCAGACAAATACCTCCCCAAACAGGAAACCATGTGAGCACCCTGGTGTACACCTACTTGCTCCCATTTCAGAACAACACCAAGACTGCGCTGTCTGCCGCGAAAACACCGAGGACATTTTGTTCAGCTGCCTGGGATTTGAGCACAATGATACTTTCTAAAGCAGAAGTATTCATCTGGGACATCTTTGCACATAAGCACAGGCATTCATTTAGGCCACTGTAGTTACAGTTGCAAAACAGTTTCCACTATTACCTCCTTCTTTCTCGTGCTCATAGCTTTCCAAAGCAAGAGAAATTTGGACTGATTTTTGCTATGATGAATGCTTTCTAGACCAGAGTTTTTCTTAGGAAAGACAACAAAATTAGACAACTCAGTTTCACAAAGCAAAAAAACCCCAATTTTTTTTCCATGATGAAACAATGTAAATATAGTTCTTGCTTCTCTAGTCAATACATTGTTAAATCTATTCAGTAAAAATCCCAGGATGTCAGAAAACAATAATTTCAATAATCACGTTGGACATGTACCTTTTTCTTCTTCTATTCTGGTTATGAGTATCATTTTGCTATTTATCTGGAAACCTTTTCCTTTCCTCTTTAGGTCTCCAGAATGCTGTATTTAATATGCTTAAAAGTAATTCTTTTATTACTGAAGACTTATATCAGAGGAAATTATTTGAGTGAAAGTGTCAGTGCTTCCCTAGGCCTGATTAGGCCAGAGTTTTTTGTTGCTTACTATTCTTGTACAACAGTGCTGTCCTCTGTGGTTGCAAAGCGTCAACTTTGAATAGTGGTCAGACACTCACTCACCCACTCTCTTACTTCCCTCTGCAACAGGACAAGAGGAGAGAATAGGAACAAAAGTTTGTCAGTCAAGGTAAGGACAGGAAGATCAGTTGACAATTATCATCCTGGGCAAAATGAAATCAACTTGGGGAAAATTAATTTAATTTATTACCAATTAAAATAGGTTTGGATAGTCAGAAACAAAGCCAAAGTGAAACAACTTCCTCCCACCTCCCCATATTTTTCCAGGCTTTGCTTCTTCATTGTTGACTTCTCTTAGAGGAGAAGAAGCTAAATCACTTCTTGTCTCATCTCTTCTTGTGTCTTGTCAGCTGTAGACAATCCAAGAGAGAGAAGGATCTTAATTCATGAGTATCTATGCAGCATAATGCTCTCTAGTCTCTACTTGTCATGTTTATCACATCAGAGATATCCTTTGCATAGTCTTTTCTGTTGGCAAATATATTATTTCTCATAAACCTAGGTTTATTCCAAATTGAGAAACAGCTACAGGTGACAGAAAATTAGATGCTGAGTTTTAGCTATAAACAAGGCTAATACTGAAGCTAAGCATTTTGGATATGGTATGTGAGTAAATATTTCATATTCTAATGCTTAAGACCATCACTAAGAACAGTCATACTAGAATTTCTAATTCTGAGTTATTTTCAAATAAATGTATTCTTATTTTTCTTTAAGACTGCTCACTAAACTATTGTAAATTATTATCTTTATTTCATTATTTATTTGAATTTTTCTCATTCATTGATATTTCTTAATTAGAAGGGTTATTTTATTCCCTTACTAGGTGTTTCAAGATGTAACATTTATTTCCCATTTCATCAAAAATTTTTCTACTTAGATATAGAATCAATTTCAATTTCAGAGTCTTAACATCTGTTTTTTCTGACAATATGCTTAAAAAGCTTTCCAGTATACAAAAATTTTTAGAAAGAAGTATAATGTTAGATGGGTAAATAAATGGAACTATGATTGAGGATTTTCTCTATTTGCTGTAGTTAAATACTGTGGCAATAAACATTGTGTAAAAAATCTAGTCATTATTCCCTTGAACAAACAGAAACACCTGTTCTTATAAACAAAGAAAATCAAGCTATTTTTAGCAGTTGAATTTATTTATCTTTTGTTACTGGACTGTGCCACTTCCTAGAATTTGAGTCTCACAATCTAGTTCTATACTTTTCTTTTTTTAAGGGTCTCCATTAATTTACGTTCATTTAGTGTAAACTCTATTCAGGAACACTTTTTTAATGCTTCAGGTGTTCTCTCCAAAGATATAAAAAAGCCACAGAAGAGGAATAATTAAAGAAAGAAAAAACCCCACAAACCAAAGAAAATCCCACAACCAACAAATCCCCAAACCTCAACAGGAATTTTGGAGAATACTTATTTCTGAATTGTACCCACTACGGGTACTATGCCAAAATTCACCATCTTATTTACTCAAAGTTAAGGTGAAATCCATGAGAGAAGTGAAAGTTGTATTATGCAACTTATTTTGTGTGTCTTAGCTTCCTATCTTGAAAATGAATAGATTATTAAAAATTTCACTTTAAAAAGAGTTTTTTCTCTACGCTTTTTCCGTGGCCACTAAAAATGCTGCATAATTTGTCTTTTCTAGATGGAAGGACATTCTACACTTTCAACTTTGCATTTGGGTAAAACAACCTGACAGGAAAAGTAGCAGAGAGCCCTTTGTCCTATGACCAACATAGGGAAAGAGGGACCTACCTCACAGCACCACTCTTGTCTAAGATGAGAAGGGGCATATGCTGTGAACTAAACACAAGATGCACAAGGTGGAACAACGTGGTCCATATGCCCATGAAACTACACCTTAGTCACAGAAAAATGTAAGCTGTCAAGGACCTCTGGAAGTTGCCTGGTCTAACTTTGAAAGACAGAAGGGCTGATGTCAAAAATAGACCAGATTGTGTGGGGCGTTGTGCAAACAGTTCCTTCAACTTCTCATTGTACACCATGCTCTGTCCCCCTAACTGTCTTGGTAAACCTCTACTGTCCTCTTTGCAGTTTGTCCATGCCTTTCTTCTACTAATAAGATGATTTAAGAAGGTATCAAGTAAAATGCCATGCACAGCATATATAATCCTCCCTACTCCAAAAACCTATGCATAGCTTTTTGCTTTTCAGTTATCCTTCATGCACTGTTCTCTCAGATGTAAGCAATTCTGGCTGAAGGTAATCATTATGTAAAATTACCTTTCACATTTCATATGAGCAGATATAAGTGTTTACTTTGTGCCCTGCACTGTGTGCCCTTTAGCTGTTATATAATTTGACATTCACACAGATACAAATGTTAAATTTTCACAGACAAGCTCTTGGTGGGAAGGTAGGTCAGGAAGACAAAATGTAACCCCCAGTATGTGGAAAACAGTTTCAACATGATCATGCAGCAGTGACTGCTATTCTTGTACATGGATTAGTATTCAAAGTGCCTGTGTACAATGCACCTGGGTGGTTTTATCTTAACATTTTTCTATTCCCACTTCCGTGAATCCTCAATAAATACTCTCTGCTCTTATTCTTTTGTGCTGGTTTTGACTGGAGTAGAGTAAATTTTCTTCATGATACCTAGTATCAGGACGTATTTTGGATTTGTGCTGAAAACAGTGTGGATGACACAGGGATATTTTTGTTACTGCTGAGCAAGGCTTACACAGAGCCAAGGCCTTTTCTTCTTGTATTGCCCCACCAGTGAATTGTCTGGGCGTGCACAAGAATTTGGGAGGGGACAGAGCCAGGGCAGCTGAGTCCAACTGACCCCAGGGATATTCCAGATCATATGGCATCAAGCTCAGTATATAAACTGTTCAGAGTGATGGTGTTTGTCTTGCCAAGTCACTTTTATGATAGAGCCCTGCTTTCCTGGGGATGGCTGAACACCTGCCTGCCCATGGGAAGTGGTGATGAATTCCTTGTTTTCTTTGTCTATTAAACTCTCTTTATCTCAACCCACAAGTTCTCTCNGATGGCTGAAGCCTGCCCATGGGAAGTGGTGATGAATTCCTTGTTTTCTTTGTCTATTAAACTCTCTTTATCTCAACCCACAAGTTCTCTCACATTTTACCTTCTGATTCACTCCCACATCCCACACAGGGGGAGTGAGCATGCGGCTGTGTGGTGCTTCATTTCTGGCTGGAGTCAAAGCACGACATCGATATAGCCAGTGACATAGTTTCTTTTTCAGGCACAGGATAACACCGTTTCTCATCTCTGATTCCTCTGGGACACTCACAGTCTGATTTAGGTTTTTGCACTGAGCTGAATTATCTCTCTGCTACATATACTCAAATCAACTTTTAAACAAATCTTTCTCATTCAGCAACAGATGAGAAATACCCAGGAACACGTACTAGAGAACCTGAAAGATACTAAATTCCAGTCAAACCGTGGCAGTAACAATGCATTTCCACCGCGCTGTATCCAGGCTCAAACCTCAGCTGTCGGTCGAAGGGCAGGGTTTTAATCCACCGGGCTGTCAGAGGGTGGCAATGTAAGAACACAAAATAAGCCCAGGGCCAATTAGCGGTAACTGCTCCAGGCCGGGAGAAGCCGGCTTTCCCGACACAGCCGCAGTCATCCCTTTGTTTGCCACCCTCACAGCCGGGTTTCTGCGAACACCACGCGGAACCAGGCAGGGTGGTCCCGAGGAAACACGGCGCTTCATGTGCGGCTGCCGCGTACGCAGAAACCCTTTCGGACAGACGAACTCGCTCCTCTCAGCTGCGGTTCAGCCGTGCCTTGTGCCAGTCTGAATTCCTTCCAGGCACGTCTGAGGAAATGGAGCAGGTAGCCCCGTGACGCGCTGCCGGCCGCTCGGCTGCCGTCCCGCTCGGTATCGCTCAGAGCCTGCCATCTCCGTGCTACGAGCTCCTTTGTGGCTCTACGGAGAGATGCAGGACTTGCAAAGTAGATATCTATTACAACAAAACAAGACAGAAACTGTCCAAGAGTGCTGGTAATTCCTTTTGATGTCACCTTTTCTTACTCTGCTCGTAACTAAACGCCTCTCTCTCCTTTAACTACCTGTACTCCCAGACTCCAGGTATTCCCAGGCAGTGGCTTCCTCCTGACCCTCACAGGGCTTAAGTACCTTCTTACTTCTTTCCAACAAAACATTCCCATAGTGTGCTGTGTGACCGCTCAGGTGACAAGGACTGAGACACTCACTTTGTGCTAGTTTGGCTGGAAGGATTAAACTGCATCTTGCTTTAGCATGACAAGGAATACCTAGAAAAATAAGTGCTTTCTTTATTCCTTATATACAGATGTACAAGGTATTAACAGCATACAAGTTGGACAGTCAAAACTGCCACTTTCCCCAGTAAATAGTTGCTAGGTTTGCCTCTCAAAGTAAAAAAGGTCTTTCCTTGTCCTGACTCCACCTGGTAGGGTTTTTACCAGTAGATGCTGCTGAAGTACTGGGGTGGCTGAGGGGAGCATCTGCAGGGAGCACTTGCGGGGTTATCAGGTTTTCTATCAGATCCCTGTGTCCTGGTGCAGGGCAGAGGGAGGATGCTCTTTCACACACTGAAGCAAGAGAAATGTTCACTTGTGTTTTTGGAGTACCTGTAATTTTGTAAAAATGTTCCACACCTGTAGCATTAAGGCTGTTACTCGTCTCCCACTAGGGATGAAGTTCAGTGCCTACTAGATGAGTCATTATTCATTTTAATATCTCTTTAGGTGGATAAGAAAAATTTTGTTGTCAAGGTGCTACAGGACCTTCTTCTGAACAAGTGCTGTCCTTTCTGCACATACAAAAGAGCTTAACCTGCAAGAGGAATGAGTTTAATCCCATTTTGAATATAGTCCTTTATCTTTTCATTTTGAATTTTATATATTGGACAAAAAAGATACAAATATAAAGGGAAATTTTCACAAAATCTTTCAATAAATTCATATATTAAAATGTATTCCTTCCTCAGTCATTTACTGTCGTCATTCCACGTGCCACATCTAATTTGTAGGGTGAGATGTCTTGGAACAGTGACTCATCTTTTCCTTATAAAGAACTATGCACGTAAAACTGTATTAATAAAGGAACAATAATGGGATCTGTTCATCTCTTAGAGACTGGGGCAGAGATAACTGATTCTGTGTCAGATGGCAGCAAGAATGCAGTATAGTTTGTGTCTTATCTTGTATAAGGCTGGGAACTGATAATGCAAGGACTGAAAGAATAGAGGCCCACAGATGTAAATTCAAAGCAATTGGTCTTAAAATAGAAATCAATTAAAATTGAATAAATCAATCAAATTAAAGAAAATGTACCATCAATGCAAACAGTTTGCATTATATTCAGCTGAGATTCTCAATATATCTGGCAAGCAACCATGGCCTAAAACATGGTAGAGCTCATGAGATAATGCACTGGTACTATTCTGCTGAATAAGGAGAGCACATAAAAACAGATATCCCTCAAAGAAATTAATTCCACTCCTGAATGTGGAAATGAATTTCATTGCTACCGAGAGATAATTCTACGTAAATAATTAATCTTGGATAAAATGTGGTAAGTTTTCTTATTTCCTGAACCTTCTGTTTGAGGCATGAAGTTCTAAATTTATTGAGGAGGGTGTGGGAAAGACACAGTCTGGTGCTTCTCAACAATAAAACAGAATTTGAATACTAGCTGTAAGCTGCTTAAACCACAATCTCTGCCTACTATTACATATACACTACTACAGTATGGTATTGGCATAATATATCAGTACTTAATGTTTGAAGCAATAAATGCAGAGTGCTTTTTAATAATTGATATGAACAGATTCCAGACAAAGTAGTTCACACATTTTAATTCTTGAACAATATAATCCTTAGCAGATGCCCATAATTAGGGATATAGATACAAAAAATACAGTAAAATGCTTATATTCATTCACAGATCTATCATATTAACATAATTATCTGCTTTAGTTTAGGGTGAGCTTGATAAACTTCACTGTTTCTTTAGTTAATATCAGATATTTATAGCTTAAGCAAAATAGAAAATGACAGGAGAGTGGACAAGCTGTTTATATCAGCTAAAGAAATAATTATCAGATTATTCATGGCACTGTAAATAGTAGGAATGATAAGCAGCCCAGCCATTGTAATGTGATTAGTTAATGTTAGTTAAGCATTGTGAAGACAGAAAGAACTCTACAAAGGTTAAGCATTATTATTATCATCACTGTTAATTCAAAGTGATGGAAGGCACAGTGAAACCTCTTACCATGTGCTGTGCAAAGCTTGCAGAAACTGAAATTTAGAACTGAGATGGGATAAAGATCATTACCAGCTGGTGAGCTATTTCTGCTTGTTTCTTGCTGAGGTCTGAGTAGCTGGTCATTTGAAAAGATAACTCATAGACAGTGGCAAAGACATAGAATTCATCACAGTAGGAGGGACTGATGTGGGTCAAACTGTGTGCCAGACTGACTCCCTCAAGCTGCCCTGTGGGTCACCGAGTCCCGTAGAAGGAGCAGCAACGCTGATAGCTGCAGGTGGCCACTCACAGCACTCCTTGGTCCTGGTAGGCCTTTGGACATAATCCACCTGGGCATAACCATCCTGGAAATATTAACTTCCTTTCGCTGCAGCCTGGTATTTCTGAGCAACTCTGCATTTATGTCATGGATTGTTGCCTTAGGCAAGATTTCTCGTATGTGTTGCATAAAACAAAGGTGCTTCCCTAGGACAGCTTGTTCCACCAATATTTTGTTATGTAGAACTAGTTGAAAATAAGTATTTTTTAATCCTAAAGGAAATTCTGGTGTTCTCAGAACATAAACAGAAAAAGCCACAAGCTGTTGCTATACTAAGTACTAATTCTAATACTAATATTACTAATTAATCACTTCACATTATGTTTTTCTGTTCAGATTTAAAAATATAGTTGAAATAAATTTATTTGACGTATATGACTACGAAACATGCATATTTTTATAAAAATGCATTCTGTCAAGTATTTAATCTTGTTCTTCCATGCTAAGTGTCTCTCTTCTAAACAACATTGGACAAAGGACCGGTCTTTCAGAAAAACCTAGTAAGAAATCAATGCTGGTGAATGAAGACACAGTTAGGGATCAGAGCTGATTTTAAAACATGAGTTCAAGCTCAGATGAAAATGCTTCATGACCAGTTTCTCTTCAGCTGGTAAACTTTAATATTTTGGTGTTTCTTGTGTGTGTTTTCAAAGAACGTGAAGATGCCTGGTCCAGCTTGGATGGGATGCTACCTTCACCCTTCAGACTTATTGCCAGTATCTGTGCTAAACTGGGCATCAATAGTGTTTTGGAGATTCACTAACTAGAGAAATTTGCCATCCCAAAGTCTTATGAATCTGGCATACTGGGCAGGACAAACAAAGAGATGAAGTCACAGAGGAGGAAAAAAACAATAAAAGGAGTACTGCTGGAAATCTGATTTACCATGTGGTGTTTGGAGCCTGTTCCAGGTATTGGTGAGTCTTACCACTGACTTCAGACTTTTTGGTTCATTGAGAGCTGACATTCAGAGTAGCAGTATTATAATGGCTCTTAAAAGTGCTCTGAGAGAAAATCTGAAGTGATTCAGAGGATGATTCACTTATATTGATAGCAAAACATTAGCAGTAGCTAAATATGACAGATACCATGCGTACAAACACAGTCAAGCCAAGTCTAAATTGGAGTTTTGAGCATGCATCTGTGATTTAGTCATCTAAATAACTGGCTATGGGCTGTGAGATACCAATATTAAATAAAGAGCATTGCATTGTCTCCCCTGTGCATATTCCCAAAGGTACAAAATGTTTGTCCTTTTAAAATTAACTGTTGTCAGTTTTGGGGTATGATTCAGACTAATATTTAAAAGATTATCTCTGTCATTAATTTCCAACTAATTTGTATTATGAGAACTGGGTTTAATTTAACTCAAATTTCCACTGCATTACAGAATTTAGCACCCATACTTCTGCTGATTCATAACCTGTGATAAAAAAATTGAGTTGCAAGAGCACCACAGGTCAAAGAGTCTGTACCAGCACCGTGTGTGTCCCCATAATTTGCACTTTCATTGGTAAAAGACCATGTAGATCTTTTGTCACCTTTTGATGCAATACACTATGGGATGTGAAGTAACATATCGCAAGAAAAAGTTCACACCACAGGCACACTGGGTCAAGTTTTCAATTTTTCCTTGTGGCACGAATGAGGAATTTAGAACATAAAACATGGAGGGAAATTGTGGGAAATGGACAATCTCCTTCCCAGTGTGTAATTCTGACACATTCTGTTCACTTATATTTGCCACGTTTGTGGATCTGAGTGTCCTCAGTCTCTGGTGGTATCTGTGTCAATGGGCATGCCACTAGCTTGGATTTCAGAGGGCTACCCAGTAAAACAACATCCCTCCTGGTGGTGAACCATGCCATCAAGTTTTAGTCATGGCCTGGGCCTGCAGAAATAATGAAAACTATGGAGGAAGAATTGCCTGGCAAGGAATAGAAAGGGTGCTGCAAAAAAAATCTAGGACTTAAAGTCATTTGTGAAGCTATTCATTTACCACCTGAACTTTATTAACTGATTTGGCTCATCTGAAGAAACGTGCATGTATTTGTGGATCTAAAGCAAACAACAGAAGTTGCAAAATATTCACGTATGAAAGGCAACTTTTCCAAGTACAGACAAAAAGATAAGAACTCTGCCAGTGAGCCACTGGGAAAATTCCCCTTGCAGATTCTATGACTTTGGACAATGGTTGAAGAGGTGGTTGTGGTAGGGAGAAAGCAGGAGAACAGCAGCTTCCTAAAGTACAGTGGAAGGTGGAACAATTGCCCACCAGCTCTGGAAGCTCAACATAGGACCATAAGCAGAGTTTGCTGTGATGTAGGAGGGTGGTGGGGTGCATTTTCAGTAAAGTATGAAGAACACATTATTCCTGAAGCTGGATACAGGAACCCTGGCATGTTGGGATGTCCAGGTTTAGTTTCTTGCATGTTTTGATAGACATGACCATTTTGGTAATTGCACTGAAAATCACTTAATTGGAAATTATATAGAAGTGTTCAAGAGTACTATGTATCTTGAGAATCTGGACAAACAAAACAATTACATGGAATGAAACATGCCAAACTGGATTATTAAAACACAGTGTCCAATCTGTTAAGCTGTAAACTGGCCACTCATTGATCATACGTTACCCTTTCTTTGCAGCAGCATCCATCTACTCCAGGATGCAAATAGATTTTTGCACCATCTCTTTCACTGAAAGCTTTGCAAGGCCGCTCTCACAGGGGATGAGAGGGACAATCAGTGGGAGTGCATATTTCTGATATACCTTGCATTTTTAATTAATTCTATTAAGTTGCTATTGAAAATGAAGTGAAGACCAGTCTGATTGTGAGAGGAACTTGCTAATGAACATCTTCCATGACACTGGCATGGCATGTTAAACAAGCATGCTTTTTCCTAACGACATAGTAGGGAGCCTGGGGAGGCCCTCAGGACCCACAAAAGGAAAGACTTCATATATACAAAAAAATTATAAATTTGGGTCTTCTTAGAACTGCAGCCAGAGCAAACAGAATATATAGCAATATATAACATATGACAATAAAGATCTCCATCCAAACCACCTGCTGGAAAGGCCATCACCATGCCAGGGGAGTCTACTGTTTGGTAGAGGTGCCACCCCAGGGACCATACTGGCAGCACAGCAAGATGCAGAAGAGCAACTTCCAGTTCTTGGGACTATGCTTTTAAACTGTTTACTCTACTGGAGAGATACTATCAAAGAGTACAGAAACCTCTAAAGGTTTTTTCCACTGTTATTTCCTCAGTTTTGGGTCCAAACACTTATCCTTCTAGAATATCTTGTTCTGAAAGACTAGGTCAAGTTCCCCATCTCACATAAAGTTTTTTCCTGAATCCTTTCTCTTCTGTGGTGTCTTTCTCTCTGTTGTACTGTACTCTCAGTAAGAAGAGCCCCTCTGATACAAAAGACAGCTTCTCTGTTCTTTGGTTTGGGGATTTTCCTTTTGTGTGTGTGTGTACTTCCCCAGAGATAAACAGGTTTTCCACTGGACATTCTCTTTAGTTCAAGCACTGTTCATCCACTTGCTAATGACCTTTTTGTTTGTGCTGTAACATTTTCCAAAAGGGTGGGGAGAGATGTTGGAAAATCTTCTGATATCTAGTTGTGTATTGAAGTGTTTAACAACATAGCAATTTCAAGGAGGATTGGGATTATTTACATTACCTAACAAATTCCCCAAAATACCAGGTTACACTTACATGGCCTAATCCTGATTTAAAGAGCAGCTCTTCACTATCTCTGTTCACCAAAATGTTCTTTCATTGTTTAATTTTAAAATTTTTGATACCTTGATTTAAATAAATATGGACAAGTGAAAGTTCACCTGGGAAATATTGAATCAGTACATCTTGGGTTTGCTAGGTTTTGGTAGCAGGGGGCCTTATGGGGGTGCCTTCTTTTAGAAGATGCCAGAAGCTTCCCATGTGTCTGATGGGACCAACGTCAGCCAGCTCCAATACAGACCTGCCGCTGGCCAAAGTGAGCCCTTCAACTCACAGAGAGGAGGTAAAGAAACTGGGAATGAAGTTGAGCTCAGAAAGGAGGTGTTCCAAGATTTAGTTTTCTTTCGCATTATCTTGATTTGTTTTGATTCGTAATAGATTAAGTAATTTCCCCAAGTCAAGTTTGTTTTGCCCATCACAATAACTGGTGAGTGATTTCTCCCTGTCCTGATTTTGACTCATGAGCCTTTGTCTTAGTTTGAAAGGCAGATATCTGCCAAGGAAAAGCGGGAACCCTCCCGGAGTAGAAGGAATCTCCCCCTCCCCTGAATTACTGTAGTTTTGAAAATTATCAGGCTTTTGAGATCGAATATGGGAAAAGGAAAGAACAGTTCTTTACTAAAAATATATAGATAGATATAACCCAACAGAACAAACAGCAACAATAACAACAACTAACACCAGTAGCAGACTCCTCGCCCATCACCCGGTTTCCCTGTGGTGTAGCTCTGGCCACACCCGGGCGGGGGCGCTGGGGAGGCAGGGGAGGCAGGGAGGCTGCAGTCCGGTTGGGCGGTGGGTGCAGTCCGGTTGGGCGGTGGCTGCAGTCCAGTGGGAGTGGTGGCTGCAGTCCAGGCTGAGAGCGGTGGTCCTCTGCAGCTCTTAGAGTCGGTGCTGGAGACTGTGTCCCAGGGTCCAGCCAGGCTTCATTATATTCCCGCAGGAGTGTCTATATACCTCCCCCAGGGCGGAGCATTTCCCAATGGAATGATGAGATAAGATGGTTTGGGAGGTTCTGGGTGGTTGGGTCGTTCCAGCTGCCCGTTGTCCATGATGGCCAGTAACAGAGATGGCCTCCTCAGGATGGGTGTGATCATTGTTGGTGCTTTCAGGGGGAAGCTCTCCCAGCTGTGTCTTTTGAGAAGCCAAAAGAGGCCCCACCTCACCACAGGGTTTCCTTATCTTATCTAACCCCAGCCTGCAGTCCCAGGGGCCGAACATGCACCGGGCAGGTGTGGCAAACGACCTGTCATTAACAGCTCATCAGGGCTGATGCAGGTGGGGGAGAATACATTGCTTTACTACATCCCCACAGCCCAGGACAGCCATTCATTATATTTTCTCTCTTCTTTTGAGCTGAGGAAGGGAGTGATACAGTGGTTTTGGTGGGCATCTGGCATCCAGTCGAGGTCAACGCACCAGACAGAAACACAAAGAATACACGCAGAATTGCATCTACCAGTTAAGAGAGAGCTTCCAGGAGAATGAAAGATTTATCTTCTTTAATATGAAACAAGAAATTTCTTGTGTAAATTGATTTCCCATAAACGAGGATCTTGATGCTGATGTGTAACTCTGATGGACAATCAGATAAATAAGCATTTTTATTTAGTATAGACATGGTGCTATATCATTTGAGTCTTAATGAACAGTCATGTAGTTTCACAAGAAAATGTAAGGAAAAGTCTCAAATGTCACATTAAACTAACATAAATCTAAATTATATCATTAAATCCTGTATCTTCATCTTCTGTGAAAAAAATATGAGTGGCCCAGGTTAGAAATACGAGCAAAAACACAGAATTTATATTCTTGGGGTTTTCTCCCCACCAACATTTTGTCAATCCCACACTGCTTTCAGCTCTCTTTCAATTTCCTTTATCTCAGGAGTGCCTTTGCTGTTGTTGGATCCAACTCTGATCCTCTGAGGTTCTCTGAGCTAGAACCACTGCTGTGCAGCATTCCATGTGCAGTGAATTACCAGTGTGGGCTCTGCAGACTCCAAAATAAAGCATGTGTGGAACTCCTTGTACTGCTTACATACATTACATGTTTGACTAACCAATAATATTGAATAAGTTTTCTTTAAACACAGCAATTTCGCTTAGGCCCGGTGGGGTTTTTATCCTCCTTGAATGATTTCTTATTGAAATCACTGGTTTATATTCAGTTTAAAAACATGTAGTGGAAAGTAAAGGTCAAAATCTCATTTCTGCATAGCATTTTAGCAGGCTTTTATCAGTCTATGTAAGGAAAACTTTCTTACTGATAATTTCCAGGAGGCAGGTGAATAATTATTTTACTTCTGGCCCAAGCTGCATTTCTTCTGTGCAAAGTATGATACAGGGTAAATAACAAAGTGTAGGAAGTTTTGCTTACCTCTGGCAGAACTATCAATGTTTAATGCAAAATAATTTTAAATGGCACTGAGTGTCCTTCAATAGTAGACTTAGTACCTCACAATTTTTTGCTGTTTATAAAAATTAAAACCAACCCAGCTTAAAAAAACCCTCAGAAGGTAAGGCTCTTAGCATGCAGTTAATGGATTTAGGCTCTTTAGAGAAAGAATCAGGTTCAATTGTAAATCTAGTTGAATTAACAGAGCACATCATGATGTTTTCAGCCTAGAAAGTTGAGGGACAGGTAAAACAATTATAAATTGCACACAGATTTTATAGGATTGAAGATTAAATATATAGAAGAAAAAGTAACTTAGGAGCCTTACTGGTAAGGTAATGGACTACAATGCTCAACATCTACAATTTTTTGTTAGTAAGACATTTTATATTAGCTTATTCTTTTCTGTATTTCTTAATTCTGAAATATCTCCCAAAGGATCCATATTTAAAAGCTTTTATAAGCAATAATAATAACAACATTAGCAATAATAATAGCAAAATTAAGGTTGAGGCAACACAGGAAAAATATTGCAGAGGTGACAGTTATTAAGATGCTTCACAGATTCATGTCATCCTCAGATCATTTTCCCCAGCATTTCAGAGAAGTAAAACAGAAGCCCAAAAGCAGTGACAAATAACAAATAACAAATAACAGTATCCTGGCCTATTTGTACTTGCAGATCTGTTCTTCAGTAGATCATCTTCAGGTTTACCTTTATTCCAATAAAATGGGAAATAAGAAAAATAAATAGGATACAACTTTATGTGCAAAATTTCAGCATTTTGGCACTGGGCTGCATGGGTTTCCAACTTCCCTTGAGAGCCTGAGCACTCTGCCTGCTGCGAATACTTCCCATGCTCAGGCCTTCAGGAGGAAATATTCTTCCCCTCTTCCTTGTGTACCATGGCCCACAGCTGTGTGTCCTTGCAGTTGCATCAGAGACTCTTAGGTAGCAGCTTTTGCAAGGTGCTCATTCTCTGATGGCCACAAATACATTTTCTTAAAAGTTCACTCTTTCCTTGTAGAGATTTGTGTCCCAGAGAACAGATTGTAGACTGTTTATTATAAAGCTTTTAAGGAAAACAGAGAAAGTCTTGAAAGGCTCTGGTGGCAAAAATTCAAAAAAATTTACTGGAATTAATCTAGGAAAACCTCTGTGCTTTGCTTGGAAATTGTACTGGGAATACAGAAAAATTCTCATCTAAAGTAAGCGTGTGCTTCCTATTCTTTTAATTTATTAACTCCCTCATTGACATGATGGAAACTTAAGCAAGGAGTTTTCACAGTCTGTGTATCAGTTGGCTCTGTAAGTATGACATTGCATTGAGGTGCTAAGGTGAACTCGCAACCCACAGTCAGCAGCAGGATCAGGGAGGCACTCTTGTGTGCCTGTTGCCCATGTGAAAAGCATGACTCCAAGGAATTTTGCTGGGAGAAGAAATTACTGTGCTCAGAAAAATGATCAAGACTTGGAAGAACTCTAAAAGCTGATGAAAAAAATATGATTTTATAATCAGTTTTCCCTTAAACTGTGGGTGGCAGCAGCGTCCAGGCAGAGGAAATTTTTGGACGCCTCCCCCAGGGCCTTGACCTCCACTGAACGTTTCAGGAAGAGGCAGCATTAATTGCTGCCCCAAGACTGTGAGGCTGAGCACACAATAGGCAAAAACATTACTTTGTAAATGAAGGATTAAGCCAGAAAACCTTGCTAATAACCTAGTTCAGTAACTCCGTAATCACCACAGTGTGATGGTGAGTAATGTGCAGTGTTTGTAAGCGTGAGTTCAGTGGCCCTAATTGACTCGGTTTGCTAGTCTGTATAGCTGTGGTGGTACTTGGAACCATTCTGTAAGATGATCTTTAAGTACTATTCCACGTGTCATGGCACATGTGGCATTCCTGACTTCCACTTCTAGCTTTCCTCATTTGGACGATTTATGGGCTTGTGTAAATCAACCTCAAACATAAGTGGGTGCCTGTCCTTTACTGATTCATACTCCTTCCGTTGTCAGCAAAGTTATTTCCTCGGACAGTTTCCATTATTCACAGGCTTTGCCTGCCTTGAATTTGAATTTGAAGGGAAGAGTGTGGCTTTGCAGGGATTTCCAGCTCCAGCCAATACTTTTATATTTTGTCTGCCTGAAAAGCAAGCTAAATATTATATGAATAAGCAGGTGTACAGACCACAGCTTCTGAGGCAGAATCAGCATTCCCACTGTCCTCCTGGTAAATAATTGCAGAACAACTGGGGAAAGTTGAAATGAGCTGAAAGCAAAGATGTCCCTGATTCACTCACTCCAACACAACATATGCAAAAAAACTTGAAGGTCACCTTTAAAGATTCAGGTTCTGTTTAACTATGCTTTCACTTGCTTGTTTCTAATAGTGATTAAAATACATTGACAATGACATTTTTGCAAGGGCACTATGAAAGGACAAGGCAGTATATGAAATAAATATTTCATAGTGAACACCAAATTCCTGCACTTGTAATGAACACTACATTCAGTGAATGATCCACAAAGTACTCTATGCTTTCCAGATATAAAATGTAAATAGATTTTTAAAAGGTGTTTGAGGTTTTCAAACTCAGTGAGGGGATTTCCCTCATTAGCTTTGGAAATCTCAACCACGGTGTTTGAATCATGTAGTCTAATCCAAAGTCATGCTTCGTAACATTTCTTCCCAGACTCAGTGGAGCTGGCTGTGACACAGGAGGATAAGATGAGTTAGTTATGGTTTTTCATTGAATCAACCCCTCTCCTGTATTGGAACTTTGACCTTTTACTTCTAAGACTTGCTGAAATCACCAGACCTCACAGCCTTCTCAGAAGAACACAAGAATGAATAATGTAGAATCAGCTTAATGAACTTGAGTAACAGGAATAGTTTGCAAAAGCACTGTTACCTAAAAATGAGAAAACTAATGTCAACTGCAAACTAGGTTGTGAAAGTTTCTTTCTTCCTCTGCTGAAAGCAATTAAAACGAACAGGACTGGGAAAAGGAACAGTCTAAACTGGTCTTACTACTCCTCATGCATGGATGGTTGGGAGTTTTCAGAAATTTACTATATGGCTCATAATCTTCTCATGCAGAATTCAATGTAAAATGTCCATTGACAGCAGTGGGAACAGTGTGAAATTCTACCCTACAATTTATTGATATGATCTCCCTGCAAAGAACAGAGCAAAGACCCAGCTCCCACGCTAGACAATTCACAGCCTTAGCACAGCAAATGAAGGGTGAGAGTTGCAAAGGAGAATGATGAGGCAGTGCAAAAACTGTAGTAGTAAAATATTAGTGTCCCACTTGTACCATATTCACACATTGTGACATTTCCAAGTGTTTTTATTTTCATTTCACTTGTTCACCCTCATTGATGGATGGGTACAGGTGTACATCATTATTCTGAGAAAAACTATAGTTTCTACATAGTGAAATAATTTCAGTTAATATTTGATCAATGAGAATTAACAGCGGGTCTCAAATCCCACATCCTTCTTCTAATCTTATTCTATGGAAGAGTCAATTTCAAACTATTGTACCTACACTCCACAATTTATCCAGATGTCCTTGCTAAAGTCTTGCAAAACAGAAGTAAACCACATAATATCTATTAAGAGAGAAATAAGTTAAAGGAAAGAAAATAAAATGTTTGAAGCTGTCAAAGAAAACAAAAATGTTTTAGATACCTTCCTATTGCCATTAAACACTAGAATTTCAAAGGAGACACTGGGAAGTGTTTATCAGGCACATTATGTGAAGGTATGTGGTAAATATCTTCCCACTTGGGAATGAGTCAGTGAGCATAAGACACCTCTCCAAAGGAGATGCTGTAATTCAGCACTTCGTATCCTATCCTATCCTATCCTATCCTATCCTATCCTATCCTATCCTATCCTATCCTATCCTATCCTATCCTGTCAGGCCCTATCCCACTTTAAGGGCGGCTGTGGACAGCTCTTGACTGCTCTTTGCAGAATCGTATGTGAACATCTGTTTTAGCTCATTTACAAGTGATTTAGTTCAGCTCTTCAGCTGTGCTCTTTAGGGGTCGAATGTTTAATTGTGTACAGAGAGCTAGCTTCACTCATTTCCATGAATGTAAGGTGCCTTGCATTAATTGAGAATGGGGCCTGACCACAGGGTTCCAAACTAGCTCTTAACTTTTTGGGATAGAAAAGGTAGTAAAAGTCTTACAAGAAGATGCCAAATAGCAGTTCTACTGTCGCATCTACTAACCATACCAGTTTAAGTTTGTCATGGAGAGACAACTAAAGTTTTGACAAGGGAAACCCTACAGTAGACAGAGTCTGATGGGTATGATACTACTTTGTTTCTATGTTTACTGTTCTGAAAACAGGACTGATGTTTTTATCTATCTCCAGAAAAATCTGATAGGTAACAAGTTAAGATGTCATTTTCCATTACTTATGAAGACACAGGGATTAGTCTTAACCCAACTCAAAACTTGAAAATGCGAGATGGAAAAACGATGTTAATAGTTTTTGCTTGCTTGAAAAGATTTGTAATATCTATGGTGATAGAAGGTCAGAGAACAAAAGGCTGTTAATTTGATAGTTTTATCAATAGAATGGTTAACATAATAACTAATGAGCCAGATGCAAGGTAACTGGAAGAGAAATTTTGGAAAAATGTTTCTACCTTTTTGATTTCTGAAATGGAATAGAAGAAAATAATTCCTCACTATATTTCTCTCTCCTTCTATTTTTTTTTCTTCCTCATTACACTTGCTCTGGGTATGAATAATTCTTGTGGGCAGTTTAACAAATCTGCAGTCACTTTTTTTGTTCATGTGCCTAAATAAAAATATAATGTGTAAATATCTGTATTTATTATTAGTGCCTTTGGTCTGTGAAGGGTTACATGTTTGGGAGTGGAGCACTTAAAGGGCTTGCCAACATCTCATCTTTCCCAATTAGTCAGAAAAATTGGCATAACCATGGCTCAATTAAATTTATGAACCAAAGAAACTTCCTCATGCCTTTACTTCTGCTCTTTGTGGGAGCAAAATGCTTGTCTAAGGATAGCATGTAAAAGATATTTGTAAAAACTAGTTTCTTAAATTTTCTATTTTGTATTTTTTTCATCACCTTCAAGCTAATCTCTAATCACAAACGTTAAGAGATATGGTAGAAGTAATGCCCAGAAGTCTGCACTCTTGCCTAGAGTTGCCCGATACTGGGGCATCCCCTGAAGGGGACATGCCCTCTTCATGGAGCAAAAGACGCCCGATTCAATGTGCCCAAGAAAGACAACAAAAATATTTAGATCTCATACAATGTGTTGGAGGAGGTGGGGAAGAATTCCTTCCTGACCACAGATTTGGCAATCAGTTCACTTTGTATGTGTGAGTAAAGAAATGCTATATTTACAAACAACTCATTTATACCCTGAGGTATTTTTTGTGTCCTAGTAATTTTCCATTCTGATTTTCCCCTTTTCAGTTAATTTTAATGATTCTGTCAATTTGCTTCTGTGGGCAGAGGATTTGAAGCCTAGTTTTTAAGGACTTGATATCCTCGAGCACTCAGGCTGTATCAGTTGCAGGTGAGACTTGGGTCTCCTAAGCACAGCCATTTAAAAAAGAGAGCTTGTCACAAACTCAGATTATTGTCAGTGAAGAAAGTCTAAGAAAAATAGATTCAAATGAATCCAAAGGGAAACTCACTCCCTTTCAAGATTTTAGGAGGGTCATAATTACTTGTCCCCCTCTCAAGATCCTTGTCCCTCACTTCTGGCTGTATTCCAGTTACTTATTCATACCAGATACTTGATTTTCTTATGGCTAATGATGACTGGATTCTTTTTCTTATATTCTTAGTGCTGGTGGAATCAATGTGCCTAAGCAGAGTGTCTGATGATCTGTCCTGACTGAGCACTGAGTTAACATAATTACTCATTTCTCTCTCATGCTACACAGAAATTATTTAACATTCAAATACCAGCCTGTGGAAAACAGTGCCTAATATTCAGTAGGGACAGCAGCTGATCCAAAGATAAAAGTGATCTTTGCATGAAACAAATTCTGCTCCTTGGCCATAACAGTCTAAACCCAGAGTACCTACATTAATAGCAGTGTAAACCAGAAAGGACTTTGGATCAATGTACCAGTACTTTGCTGCTATTGTTTACATTGCCAGGAGTGACCATATTTTGCTGTTCTTTGTTTGTTTGTCATACGATAAAACTCATTTTTCTTCCTCTTTGTGTTTTCCGATGTAGACAAGGGGATGACAGAACTATATTTATTCAGATGGATTTTATGGGAAAAAAGGGTCATAATTAAGAATAGAAACAAAGAAATATGGTGTATTTCTCCTTAATAATTTATATTATACTTTCAGTAAGAAAGTGGGAGTATTTACTTCTATTGATTAATTTATGGGTAATTGCATGTTAAAATGATGTTTGCATTAATAAAACATACTGGAGGTTTTGTCACTATGTAGCCTTCATTTCAGGCATGTAGTGTTTTTAAAGGGACTCACTGTGTTCTCAGGAAATTATGTGTTAAACTTCTTACCTTCCTAAAAACAGACAATTAAAAGTACCATCAACCTAAGAAAAATTCTTCCACCCTCATCTGAACAGACTGAAATTATGTTGCTGATGGTATTTACAAAATATCTGTGGCAAGTACAGTGTGTCTGTGCTAAAGTCAATGAAGCATACAATGAACAGGACATAGTCACATGAGGCTTGAATTCATTCCAGTTTGTACTCTGGAAATTTTTTTTTAACTCAGATGACTGCAGTGACCAACATGTGATGCAGAGCAAGGATCACTGGGGTCAGGCCTGCAGAAGCAAGTGGCAGAATGCCTGCAAAACAGTTCAGACCAGGAGAGTTTGTGCCTGGTAGCTCAGGGAGCATCACATGAAGATAGATACAAGTTTTGAAAGAGTGCCAGGGCAGCTGAGTCTGTTTCATGCCGACGTAATAAAAAGGTGTTCTGTTAAGTGGTAAGCACCCCTAAGATAAGGTCTGAAATCTGGTTACCCTTTGCCTCTGAAGGGAGGGCAACTGTTCCCTTCTTTCAGCTGTTTCAGAGGTATTGTCCTGGGTGGGGGTCTGTCCTGTGCACCTCTCAGGGCAGGGCTCAGTTTTGCAGACATTGACCAGCCAATCTGCAGAGAATTTCCTTGTACTACTTAAATACATTGGGTGTGTTCATATATTATACAAACACATTATACTAATATCCATAGCTATTTAAATAAACTACATAGTTTAAAATAGAGTAACAATGATGTCACAATTATGGAAAAAGTGGTCCTTAGGAGCTCTGCTGTTAGACTGTGTACATGTGTTAGACCAAAGCTGAATTTAAGCCCAATTCCATGTGTATGTGAGTTGCTCTGCTTGGGTTTTGTGCACCACTGCCAATCCACTGCTCTCTCACTCCCTGTGTTGCACAGACCCCTGCAGCCTTAACACAGTTTTCCAGGGAAGAGTGCTGAAGTGTTTGTCAGAGAGAAGCCACTGGTAATGTCTCCAGACACACAGAGACTGTAGAAACAGTAATACAGTAATACAGTAATCTGGGAACAGCTTTGGTGTTTGAATGCCCCCAGCCGAATTGGCAAAAGAGACATCTTAAACTGCTTCTGTCTTTCTGACTCATCTTGTCCAAACTATTCTGGGTGTTTCCTGAAAATAGCATTTGAAAGCCATTGAAACCATTTCTCTGGCAACATTGGCTTTTTTTTCTTTTTCCCCAGAGGCAAACTCTGTTACCCATCAAATGTCAAGGGTGAAGAATCCTCACCCACATATATGGTAGAAAGAGCACTCAAGCCTAACATTTAATATAATTATTTACTAGCTCCCCTACATTAGTCAGACCTTGGATATAGGAAGATGCTAGTATTTAAAATTAAGTTGCAGCATCCTTGTCATTAAGTTGTCCTTCTGAAGGAAGCCACACTGTAGGTATGGAACATATAAACAAACACAATTTACACTGGAATATTTAGGGAAGAGGAACTAAAACACAGATGTACTGATGCCTTCACCCTTCTGACAAATACTTGTGGAAAATAGTCATAGGCAAAGGCCGTGGTACATTGAAAGTAAAGACAGATCTTGGAGCCATGCAACAGTGTTAAGTGCAGTAACAGTGCATGCCAGATGGCAGGCAGGCAGATTCCCAGTGAGAGGGGCTGCCTGCTCCTGCCGAGGCATCTGAGAGGACAGAGCCGTGGCACCAATAAATAATTTGCTTGTATCAAAGCAATGAACATTGGCTCCTATTACACATACGGGAGTAAATTTATAGAAGCCTAAAATCATTAGGTAAGTAGTTACTGAGACTGGCAGCCTGCCTTTGTGTGAGGCTAGGCACAAGGTTTAACAGAGTGCACTCTAATTAATCACAGAATCACAGAATGGGTCAGGTTGGAAGGGACCACAGCGGGTCATCTGGTCCAACCTCCCTGCTCAAGCAGGGTCATCCCAGAGCACATGGCACAGGAGTGTGCAGAGGGCTCTTGAGTATCTCCAGTGAGGGAGACTCCACAACCGCTATGGGCAATCTGTTCCAGTGTGCAGTCACCTGAACAGTAAGGAAGTTCTTCCTCATATTCAGATGAAGAATAACTTACTTAAGTAATATTAATAACTTAAGTGAGTTATTGCTTATAATGACCCTTACTTGCAGTGCTATTCTATTTAGGTAACTCATGTACTGGGATGATCTTGTGACTAAGAGCAAAGTACTCTCATTTAGGGGATAGTTCATTTTCGGAAGTCTAGCAACTGTTTTTTCTCCAATATCATGTTGCATCTTTTCTCTCCCACTTACTCTCAACACATGCAAAGGAAGGGGGATGAACTGCATGAGGTACATTCAGATTCCATGGAAATATTAAGGGCTTAGATGCCATTACTTAAAGTAAAAGTTGGGAAAGGAGTATTTTGTTTTAATAGAAATTCACTGTCACAATTTCCTGTTGTTATCTAGCTAAGTGCAGCATTCTTGATGAAGAAATGAGAACAATTCTAAACTTTCATTAAATCCTGAGGCATATAAGGCTTGAAACCAGCTGAAAAAAGAAAAAATTATACACGGGATCTGTTCAGCAGTGTGGCACAGTAGCTCTGTGATGGACACTGCATTTGGCAGGAGTGAAGTTAATTCACAATATACTACTGTAACTGTATTTGTATTGCATTCACAGGGTTATTTTCACTCTAGTGACTAATTTACTAAGAACAGGGGTTTTTTTGTGAAGAATGTAGTGTAACTTGTCAGCCATAGTTATTTAGTCACTGGTCTAATAGAAGATGTTACCCCTCCCCAACAACAAGGAGCAACCAGAACTGCAGTCAAACTAAGTGATTTCTCCAGTTTCCAAGACATAAACATCCCAGAGGATGTACTGGATGCTCATGACATAAATTGCCATATCTGCAAATTTACAAACTTGCAATAAGTAAATTCTTGCTATCACAGGTCATCCTGATTTTTTTTCCTAAATAAAAGTAATGAAGATATCCAGAAAAAGTGCTGTAGTTTTCTAAAGATCAGGGGAGAATTGCTAAACTGCATGAGTCATTGCTTTTTCTGTGCAAGCTGATCAACAGCAAAATTCTGGTCAAAATGCCTAGATGCTTGTTCTGATGCATATTATCCTGAAGGCAAAGCTGGGCTGGACAAAGTTTTCCTCCAGGAAGAGAGTTGTCTCATTTGGTTGATTTCAATTAACAACTTCCTTGAAGTATTGTTGACCTTTCTGGCATAGTACACTTTCAAGTAAAATGCAGGATGCCAGTCTAATCCACTTAGCTCCAGAACAGTTTAACCAATATCCGTAGGGCACACATCCTGTGACTCGATTTAATCTTATGATCAGGGGAGTGTCACTTGATGTGTTAGGTGTTGAAGACTTAAGAGGCCCTTGACCTTTTCCAGAACTGTATGGTTTCCTTGTTTTCAGAACAAAAATTAGAGATGATGAAAAGTGATTTTTTTGGTATTTTTTCATTTCATGAGCACAAAACAGATGAGAACTAGCAATGATTACACTCATAGAAAGAAACTCTATATTATAAAATTAAAGATTTTAAGAAGTCTTTTTTCAAAATGAACCTGATGTTGTTCCAGAAGCATACAGTTACTAATTGCACTTGATTCAAGTAGCCATAATTGCATAGTGAACTGAATATTTCCACAACTAGGATAGAGAATTGTTGCTAATTGTCACAATTTCTGCTATTCAAAGCAGGTAACTGCTCTCCAAGAATAATGTTTTCTCTGATGTTACTTCAAATTGCAATATTTATAGGGAATGCTATTAGCTTTTATTTCATTCAGCCAATGTAACTGGTTCTGTAACTGAATTTCTTGCAAATTTCTAAGCCTTTTGTTTGAAATATCTGGTAACATAAAAACTGTGTGACCTTTGTAATGATTAAGTAGACAGCTCTCACAATCTATGTGATTCTGAAGAACGTTGTATAAGCACAAATGTGCATATTTCTCTGCACAAGTAGCTCCACATAAATTAAATGTTTCAGCCATTGTTCAGTTTTTGCCTAAATCTCAGAACTCTTCACATCATTGCGTTCTCTTGACATAACAGTTGCTCTGTCATCTAGAAATTTTAGAGCTACTGGGAAAAACAAACAAACAAAATTAAAAATGTCTTCTGTTTGTGTGTCTTGGTTTCTTATTCTAAAATTCAGAGTAGATATCTGAATAAGCACCACAGTATGTTCAGCGAGAGTTTGTCTAGGGAAATGCAGACTTTCTCCTTGGCTGGAACATAAAGACCCCACTTTCTGAGCATCAAACACAGAGATTGAGGATTAGGGCTCTCCTCTCCCTCATGCCTTTGTGAAACAAGGAACGTATGTGTATGGATATATCTTTAGTCTGTTTCAGTCTCAATACTTGCTCTGGGTGGTTCTTGTTTAGCCTGAGAAATTCAGTTTATGGGATTACAACACTAAGGAGTGTATTTACAATTTTCAACCAATTTCAAGAGTCGGGTAATGTCTCAAAGACTGTAATTGCTATGAGAGGCTTGAGCAATATATGACCCATGGCAAGGGCACAGGTGGAGTAAAGCTGAAGAAAGTCATCCAGAAAGGTTAAGTTACACAATTCTGGTATAGCAAAGCAAGAAATAAAGTCTGAATTACCTGCTTTACTTTAACAGAGACTTTTAACTACAAAGCTGACATCCTCAAATATCTTATATGTCAAACCTTTAATTTTCATGAAATAATTTCAAACATATTTTAAGGGTCAAGGTTTTGTTTTTTCCCTCACATTTATTTACAGACACTATTTAACTGCTTATAAAAACACATAGTGATCTGACTTTGCCAAGTAATCTTGCACATAAAAGTAAAAATTCTTGAGAAAACTTCCTGTAAAAGACTGTCTGTACTGCTGTTTTTCACTTTAATGATAATCAGGTACATAAGAAATCTCAGACTGTTTCCAGTCATCGTTATAACACTAACTCTGCTTGTAATAGACCTTGTAATGATTTACTCATTCACTCACTCACTCATTCATTCATTCAACCATTCATCTACTGAGTAGTCATGTGGCTTGGACCGTACTTGTTCTAGCAGCAACATAAAATCTAGCTGATTAAAGAATGTTATTCAGCTTTCTTGGGCACCTTTTGGGAAGTCTTTCAATTTCTACATTATTTTGAGATCTATATCTGCAATCTGTACTCTCACTGATGTTAGGAGTCACTCAGCAATCTGAAAGAGATGAAATTCTAGACTATTATTTTATATATCCTCAAATGGTTCAGTCTTATTTCTCACAAAGGCCAATCTCAAATTTTACATGGTTTGACCTAGGAAATAATGATCTTTTTAAAATAATAAGAAGGTTTTCTTACATTTGGTAGACCAAGGTATAGCTGTATCCCACATTGATGTTTACCATTGTCTGCTAATACAAGCCTAATAGTTCACGTTTGATGTTATTTTTGGCAGTGTCTAGCTATGTCTGGTTAGTGCCACGTAGAGACTTGACACAAGAGTGAATCTCAGAAAATCTGCAACAGCATAATTGTATGGCTAGCACAACTTTTGTGCTGGTACAGCTACATGGCTTTCAATTTAAGACCCAGGTTTTGTGGCACTACCTGGAGTATCTTCTCATTTTGCAGCACAGTGAAATGCAAATATAACCCTCTCACTTCTGATAGATCTGTACTTGGGTCAGCACAAACATGTTACCTAAACAATCTTAACGAGAACAAAATTATTAAAAATGTCTCATTCAGAAAACAGACATTAGGATACAACTACATGCCAGAATTTTACTCACTCATGCAATCCCTTGGCAAGTGTGAATGATGTTCTGTATTTCATTAAGCAATCACTATAATTTCATAACGTCTTTGCCCCACTCATTTTCTGACAAATGGAAACACGGAGAATTTGAGGGAACAGAGCGTGGTCATCGTAATCAAAATTTTCAGAGAATTCTGCTGCTAGGTTTCAAGACTCCTTTGAATGGAGATTTTATAATTACACAATACAGATTAGATTAGGTTTGTCAGTTTATTGGCTAGGAAAAGGTACGTTCTTGCAAATATGATCACACCATACTTAGGACTATGCTCAGAGGTATGGCGTTTCGGTAAAGAGATTTAAACAATTTTTAAAGATAAGCAGACATTTTTGTATTTTTCTATAGTTTCTTGGATTTGAAATACCTGAAAAAAAGTCAGTCTGAGGAGAAAAGCTTTCCTAGTAACTTTGGGAAAACTAGAAGATAAGCCCATGAAAACTTAAGGTATACATTTTTGGGGAATCTTGTTAACTAAAACAACAACGTGATGAAATTTTGTCTATTTGATCATGCAGAGGAAGAATTCTTGCTTTGTATAAATGTTACTATTAGTGGTTTAATTATATTATTCAAAAATATTTAAGCTATATGTAGGTTTGTGAAGAAACCTTCCCTGGCATGTTTTGTGTAACAACACTTTTTGTTCCATTCAGATTTTCAGGAACAAGTTATTTTATATGACAGTTTCTTAGTTGTTTTCTCTCTCCCTACTGAGTGTCTGTTTGCTGCAATTGCAGGATTGCAACAAACCTGAGTTGCAACATCTGGAATTTGACCTTTAACACACAGCTGCCCATTTACTTTGAGACATGCATTTAATACATATGGGGGGTAGGAGGGGGAAGGGGGAAGGGCAGAGGTGCTTGTTTGGTGCTTTTTTTTTTTTTCCCCAATTGTGACTGCATTTGCTCTTTAGAGTAGGGACTCACGGGCCTGTGCTGGCCAGAGACCAGAGTTCTTGATCTAGCACAGAGGGCAGCTGCCAGGCTGCTCGTGGAAAGGAAATGACATGATCATGCAGCCACCTGTTTCCAAAGGGCTACTCTGGCAGCCAGGTTACTCGTTCACCAGGTCACCTTGCTGTAGCAGGGCCAGATCATGCTGGGTGCTGAGTTCATTGGCCTTCCAGCACCCTGGGTGCCTTGGGCAGAGACTGTCTCAGGTTGGCCAAACAATTGACACTGTCCAGAGGAAATATGATGCAATCTGTTAAGAATAGTAATTTGGAAATGTCAGAAACATTTTCTTACTCATTTTATATGTAGATGTCAGCAATAAAAAAGGGAAAGAGGTCAGTGATGCCAAGCCAAGTAGTTGTCCTAAACCACAAACAGATTTCAACAAGCTGTTGAACAGTTTTTTGTTGAACTGTTGTACAGTTTTTAAGACCAAGATTTATTGTATGGGTTCAAAACAAGTCTGTATCTTGAGGGTACTGAGATGAAGATCCCACCACAGTGATGTGCAGTTTCTAAGGCATGGCTGATGTGTCTGACTAGGAATGCAGCAGGCACCTTAGGCTTAATTTGCCAGGCCTCCTTTCTATTGGGCTGGGAACAAGCTCTGGCTTTTCTGCCCTTCTCTTGTGCCAGCCATATCAGAAAACCAGCTGATGAAGAAGGAATGGGCCCTGATTGGTGGTTTTAATATTAAATCTGTCCTGCTAACATAGAGCAGAATCAATACTCTTTGATTGACTTTGAGAAATTTGTCATTCTGGAATCATGCTTACTCAAAAGCAGATGTATTTTGAGATCGATAGGGCAGGGTAAAAGCAATGTAAGAGGAGGAAAAGATGGGCTTTCCACTGGCTCTTTTACTTCGTAATTTGAATCACTCATTACGTCACACAGCAGAAAGCTCTGACGGTCTTGAGGTAAATGAACTCTTGGTCTCCTCTACTCTGAAAACAGGAGGAATACCCCAAACTGACACTGCAGCAGCATGCAGTGCTGCTGGGATGCAGCTGGTGGAACAGAAGAGCTTCCACTGCACAGCCAGCTGCACTTCACACCTTCTCTAGCTCTGCACGATGCTCAGCCATACAGATTCTTCTTGCAATGACAGTAGCTGGTCTTGTTTACAATATGCACTTACGGACATTTTTGCTTGTCCTGGTTGGTCAGAGCTTGTAGCCCTGCAAAAATAGGAGAGCTCCCCAAAACTGTCATAAAGAAATAAAGCCATTAGACTTTGAGGGTTCCCCTCAAATGAACATTTTGCACTAAAGCAGAATGAAACAACATTGCTTGCACATTGCTGGCTTCCCCCTTCACAACATACACACAGACACACTTTTTGACTCAGCAACCATGCTGACAAAGATCCATTATCTGTGCAGCTCTAGAATTTAGACTGAGACCCACAAAGGACTCAGGATCCATGCATGCACTGCAGACAGACACAAGCAACCTCTGTCCACACTCTAAGCTTACAAAAAGCCCACATGACCACAGTTTAGTGAGTTACTGAACCTCAGCTAACATGCTTTGCTGAGATGAGCAAACACATATTCTAACTGCAGGGCAAAATATTTAAAAATATGTTTACTTCTGTCACATTTCTTGGTATCCAAACAAATATTTACAGGAACCATTTTGTGCAGCAACTAGAAGCCCCTGGCTCCAGCTGTGTTAGGCTGAAAACAAAAATATGAGAAAGACATGGTGCCTACACTTCACACAAAAGATAGAGACAGACAGCAGGTAGAAGAGACAAAATATTCTGTTGTATTACATCAAGGTCACCTTTAGTTACAGCAAAATGGTGTCTGCCTATCACATCATCTTCCTCCATTTTCTTTGGGATGATGCAAAAGAAGTTTTTTTGTGTTTTAAAGTTGCATATAAAACATAGGTGTGCTTAGAGAAAGGAAATTAAGGAAAACGCTGCCTTTTTGGCCTTGGTAATTAAAACTTATTCGTTCTCTTTTTAACATGGTCTTGGTGGAATTTGAAGGTAAAACTTGATGCGTATGTGCACTTCCAAGGCAGTAGAGTAGACTGCAGAAAATGCATTATGAAAGTTTTTCTGAAGCACAGCCAACCTTTCCCTTTACACATTAGTCACTTGTTACACACGTTACATTACATAAGGACGGGATTTGTAGGTGAGTAGGGGTGGCTGCTATCCTCTGGGTTAAAAAAGTGACTGTTTGTGGCTGTCAGTGAGATCCTTGAAAATCCCCAGGCAATTAAATCACAAGTTAATTAAAAAAATCCTCTGCCTAATTGAATGTACATTTTATTACATCATGTAAAATAAAGGCAGCATTTAATGATCATATGTTCCAAAATTGCTTGGTTATTACAGGGATAAGCTGCTGCATGCTTATCACCAACACTTACTTCTCCAGTGCCCTCTAATCCTGAGTAGACATCTGTTTTATTGCTCTCTTTTCGGAGCTGATGGCAGCATGGCACAGCTGCTCTGCTTGTCTTCCAGGGAGGTTGATACCTGGTGTTTAGCAGCAGTGTCACTGGGGGAAGCATTCCTGAGTAATGACTTTTGGGCTGAGGTTGAGGGAAAACCTTCCTGATAAGTAAACCTGAGACAGTCTTCAATTCTGTACCTATTTACAAATCTTATTCATTACCCCTTGATAACAAGCCTTACATTCTTAGCTGCTGCAGGATTAAACAGTGTGGATTTTCAGGAGCATAAAATAAAGCTGGTTTGAAACAAAAGGTTTGTTTTGCTTATGTTTAGTGGAAGTTGCTAGTGAATAAGTTTTGTTCTTCTTCATTTTTATACATTTATTTATTTTGAAATGGAAATTTCACAATAAGAATCATCATGCACTGGAAATGTCTGAAGAGGCTGTCCCATCCTTGGAATTTCTTTTAAAAATCCACTGGACATAGCTCTGAACAACCTCTTTAAAGCTTTGAAATCATCTTTGCTTTGAGCAGGACTGGGCATAGATGACCTCTAGAGGTCTTTTCTGAAAAAATGTATTGGGTGATCCTGTGATACTACCATTTGGCCCATTACCTTTTTGCAAAACTTCAGATATGTTTATGCATTGCTGTGCATACAGAGCACAGATCTAAAACTAAAACTCAAGCTGACATTTGCCAGTAAATCTGCATAGCACAAAGCGTCACCTCATAGACATACTGAGACTAGTCTCAAAGCATTATAATCCAAAGCATTATGATCTGATCTGCTCATTCAAGGGTCCCTTAAGAGGTTACTGTAAGGATTACTTAAGTCATGGTGCTCTAGAACCACTGGAGGCCTCCAGGAACCAGGAAGAAGCCTTTGAAATAAATACAGCCCAGATGATCTTCTGCACCTCTTGTCCAGTGTTGCAAATGCCACCCTCTCTGTTCAGCCTTCCTTCCTTTCAGGCATTTTGCAGTGTAAGACTTGACTTTAGCATTACTCACACTGCTCTCAGACTAAGGAAAATATTCAGTTTGAAAGATGAAACTCTCAGAGCAGCTGAGGAGGTTGTGTATAATTGCCTGGTATAAGTACTAACAGATACCTGCTAACAGAGTTACAAATGGCAATTGTAAGGATGGTTTTCTGCTTTAACTTACTGTGAAAGGCACTGCATTTAATCAAGACATTTTGAATGTAGTATTTATTATCACAGCAGGAGTAATATAGGATGTTATAAAGCTATTGGCCAAAGCTTGAAGTGGCATTTGGAGAGAAAAAAGTTTAGTCATGACAGTTCTTTCCAATCTTTAAAAAAGGAAACACTGTCCCACAAATTCCCATCACTCCTCATGCAGGTACATCCCGGGTGAGGATGCTGGACAAACCACCCAGTAATATTTAAGTGTACTCTGCTGAAGACAACAGGAACTGAAGGCACTCAGCACTTCAATTTTTGATACTTTGTAATGCCGGGCCTTGTATTACATCACTTATTACGTTACCTCACTGTCAGGAAGAACTTAACTTCTGTTTTCAAGGACTATATATTCATAACTAGTAAACAGAGATGCACAAAGAATGTGAATGGGCTGCTTAATTTTTGCACAACTAAGAAAAGATTTCATAACATAGATTTGTAAAGAACCCTATCTACTTTCAACATGTATTTACTGCTGGTATTTGAATATTGTTTTACACATAATTTACAAAGAGCTTTTGTTTACTGGATTTTTGTAGGAATCAAGCTAAGTCAGCAGGATGTCATGCCGGTATTAGCTGGGATCACAGACATTATGGCTCTAGCTGTTGACCAGCACAAGAAACAGAATTCATCCCACCTAACTTTCATCATCCAGAAATTAGGCATCTACTCTGTATTACTCAGTAAGGCTTCCTCAACAGTCTATGAGAAGAAGGCTTCTGAAATAAGCACAATATTTGCAGGCATTGGATTCTCTCCACTGACTACTGAGAGAGTTGACTATCTGAGACCAATATCTGCTGATCAATTCACTGGAAATCACTTAAATTTGTATATGCGTTATTTGAATGTGCTCAGATGAAAAAAATATACAAAATAAGTTAAAGAAGATTTGGATATGTAAAGGGATTTATTTTCCAGTTTATTAAAATACTGAATTCTTTACATTAATCTGAGTTGAATGTCTATATTTTTTAATACACAGTGGAAAATAGCACTGCAATTTCCAGAGTCATTGCTATTTTAGGAGACAGCGAGAGCTGAGTGTCCTCAATAACTCTCAAGATAAGTCCTTTAAAGTAGTTATTTAAGACATAAGGTTCAGGAGGTTTCTATGGAGATGACTCTTTCTGTGTAGGTGTATCAAAATAAGCATTTGCATCAAAAGAGTGTTATGGAAAATGGTTGTTACAAATTCTGTGTTTTCAAACCACAGCTTGTCATGCAGTATAAAACATTATCCCTGATCTAAATATTGAAGCCAAAAGGAGTAGCAGGATTCCACCACCTATGCAAATGAGATCATACAGATTAAATCCAATCTTATAAAATCCTGCCTTACTATAGGAATGCCTTCACTCTAGTTATGTCCTAGATGACAATCCACAGGATAATTGCAGGCTCTTCTCTATGCTGATCTAAGGTCCTTCCTTCCTGCTTCCCACAGTTTTTCTTCATGGGTACCACAGAGCACTTGAATTTGCTCAAAACTATGCTGCTTGGTGGGACAAGTGCTCCTGTCCTGTGACAATTTTGGTAAATCCCTAAGTCCTGCCTATCTTGGAAAACCTTCTAGTATTACTGGGGCTTTGTAACTGAGCCAAACTTCTGGTGGTGCTCAGCACCCCTGTGCCTACATGGTGGCATGAGAACACGGACATGCCTCAGTATCCCCCGCAACTTGCAGTGTCTCACTTTCAAGGCCCATTTCTGTGATATAAGCCCCAATTACAAAAATGCAGGGTGGCCTGCTTGGGCAGATGTCCCATCTTGCTGATGAGCTGTCACAGAGGTGAGGAAAAGTGGCAGGTGAGACCCCCTAACAGGGCTACAGTGCCTGGTGGACCCTGTGGTGTGGCCACGTGCTCTCCAGTAACAGGCATGGTTGAGGATGGAGCTCAGAGAGATACCTTTGTCTCCATTAGCACTGAGTTCAGATGCTTCTCTTGTTCTCACAGAGATCCTCTGTGCTTTTTCTGACTACATCTTTGTCTTTTTGGCCTTGCTTCTCAAAGATCCTCTGCTCCTTTTCCTTTTGAAGCTCACATCTCCGCCAAAGTGCAACTTGAAAATTTCCTCTGTTTCTGAGTGCCTGAAAAGGTCTTTGTTTGGGATGGTGGAACATGGATGGGGGCACACTTAGGATTGGGGCATCTGCTAGTTAAGCTCTCAGAGTCCATTCAGAAACTTAAATATTTGAACAACTATCTTAACAAAGGGCAAGGGGTAACACCCCTCTGTTTTTCAGAAAAGAAAATGTTTTCAGGTTGTACTGTTTTTCTAAGCCCTGTTAACCATACTTCCTAGTGAAGGTAGATATCCTGCAGACTAAAGTTCAAGAATGTGTATTTGCTGAATCCATGAATATATGAACATATCCTAAATTATTGATTAGCTGTAATCAGCTACAGAAAACCAGAAAATCATTTTACTTTAAAAAAATCTGGTGTTTAATAACTTGCTATACCTTTAGATCTCCTACTTGAGTTAAAAATTAACCACTGTGGTTAACAAATCTTCATCAGCTAGCAGCAAGTTCACTTTGCTGATTCTCCAAATATTCAAATAGAATGACATCTGATCCACAGCAATTTCAGCTCATGTGATTACAGACATCTACCAGAGCAGATAGGTTCAGCTTTCACTGTTCATTGCCACTTGGCCAAGAGTTACCCTTGACCCACATTTTTCAGATGCTCACATAGAAAAGAAATGGGTAGATTATAGTAGAAATTCAAATGAGTACTATGTACCTGTGGTTTAATGCATAAGGCCTTACTACTCAATAAAAGGTGAAAAATCCATATATCAAGACCAAATATGAAGAATTTAAAGTAAAACTCTAAATATTTCACATATACACAATGAAATGTTCAATGAGAACATCTTGTACATTTTACTGGAAGAAATTATACTGTCTGGAATAATAATTTGAAGGAATGATTAATACTATCACTGCCCTGTGGAAAACAATTGCAGGAGTCTAATTTTATTGACCTAAAATGGCATGCACAGTATCTATACTGTATAAAAGATAATACAAAGAAAATAATGTTATATATATGCAGACAAAAATGGACTACTAATTAGCAGTCAAAATATATAGTATAATGTATAAGAAGCACTTGAAATCACATTTTTTGATAGGAAAAATTTTCTGGCTTTTACAGTAATCATTAAATGAAGTTACACAGCAATATATGGAATACCTGTTTCTTTCATATACCAAATCAGAGCTGTAGAGATTATTGCAATAGCTATAACATATTCTCCAGTGTGAAATAAATACGCCTTATGAGTCACATTATTTCATCTCTCTATTTGGGGATTTATGCACATCCTTCCCAGCACCATTAATAGAGATAAGACTTATGTATGCAAATCCTAAGATAGGTCGGGGAGACTGAATCGGCAAATTTTGCAGAATAGTTATTAGCCTGAAATTATAGGGAAAACACAAAAGGTACTCTCTTGTAAGAAATTAAGTATTCTGGGCTTGATCTTTATGCCCAGAGCACAACAGATGGAAAAAAGTATAAATTGTAAGATTAAGATGTAAATAGTACAATAGAGAATGTTTGTTGCTGTGCTCTGTGTCGGGGCGGGCGGTGACAGGGTGCACTGCGGGTATGAACTGAGAGCATGTTAACTGAAGGTGTGCTAAGAGTGGGGAAAAGGGGCTATATTCGGATGGTGTGGCATAGGTACCTCATGTCGGAGTTGGAGTTGCTCTGAGATTTAGCATCAGGAGGGTGATGACTGATCCAAGCTCAGCACTGGCATATCCTAGTGTCCTGCAGAAGCCATGGCAGGGCACAAGTATACTGACATTAGGTAGTCCTGTCCCTCCTTATAAACTGCAGGATATAGTTTCAGTCTACAGAAAGCAAAATTACAGAAAAATATTAGAGTAATAAAGATAAATGTGTTAAGCACCCACATCTCTGTAGAGCCTATTCCCCAGAGCAGTTCATGAAGCTCAGGACTCCCAGTATCACCCTGGGTTTAAAGCTCATGTTACTTTACTTGTGCAATCTCTACTGCTGATGGGCTTTGCCAATCCTGATTTCTGGGCAACCAGTTAGCAGAAGCCTTCTGTACCTATTTTTTCTTCTTTTTTCCCCTCTGGGGTTGAGCAAGGACTGAGATCCTATACCTCATTTTTATTTTTAGGGTAGTTTTATGTCCAAGATCTCACCTTTCCTGTGACTCAAACTGTGCATGCCACATCTTTTGTGTGTGCCTTAAGTATTTTCCAAGAGATGATGTGACATGTGCAACAGTTACACAAGGCTGGATAGATATTGCATGTGTCTTTCTGGATCACAAGATAGTAACTGATGCCTGAAAACATCTCTGACACCTTCTCTTTTATTGGTCATGGTTCCATGCAATTAATGTAAATAATGTCGATTTTTGTACATCATGTAATTACAGTACATTGTTAATCATACCATCTGGAGACCTATTGAATTGGAAAAAAAACATATGGTGACTTTGCTTTGTTGGTCAACCAAATAATTTTAAACAATATATGATGTTTAGAAAACCTGTAGTTTAGGGAGGATCTAGTTGGTTTCATTGAAGTCCCCGTTCACTGGTGATGATGAAAACTCAGGAAACATGATAGCCCTAGCAGATTTTCTGTTATTATACTGGTAAAACAAACAGTCTCGTAGTAGACTACTGGGCCCATCCACAGGTACTGGAGCTCAGTTGTACTGGGAATGGTACAAAAATGTAATGAAAGGGAGTCCTTATTCCTGAAAACGTAAATACAATTTCTGATATGAACATAGCTAAGTGGATCAGCTAAGAGTTTTGGCAACTCTTTGTCCCTCTAGCATGTAAAATTAATTAATATTTATTTTAAAAATAATAGTATTATTTGGCAAGAGACAATGGCCCTTCCAGTTTTACTTTATCAAGAATAATTTCCAAGTTCAGATAATATCTGATTCCCTAGTGCTTGTGCTAATGGAGAGTGCTCCTTCTGTTGTTTTGAGCTATGAAATTTAATAGCCCAGAGTGGCTGATACTTATTTTCAACAACTGCTGAACAAACTCTTTAAAATGCTGTAATTGCATAGACAGGAATCCTTAATTTTATGTACGCCTTGTGGCATTAAAAATGTAAGCTTATGTGAGGGAGATAAAGCGCTCACAGGCCTTCTGAACCATCTTCATTGGGGAGAGGAACATCTTATGCTTCATTCTGCTCTCACTTCTTATAGACAGAAGTAAAGTACATAATTTACATGGACTTTTTCTCTTTTGCACAGGTAGCAGTGAGAGGCTGTTTCAGATCTTCCTTTCACAGCTGGCTTTTTCAGTGAACTTGAGCACCTGGATGTCACATCTCATCTTTGGTGTCACTGTGTAGTGCTTGTTTGTGTGACAAGCACAACATACTTTCTCCCCAGAAATATTTTCATCTCATAATTTGTAGTTCATATACAAACTTTCTTCTTTGAAAGGAAAGGTCTTTGGGCAAGGGGGAAATGAGTTGGAGGTAGATAAACATAGAATTAGAAAGATGGTCTTTATTATATAATGCTTCAGTAAAAGAAGTTTTACTGAGCTGAAAATCAAACATGTTGGTTTCCCATTCTGTCATTGCCACCTACAAATGTATTTGTGTCCTTCACAACCACTTCTCCTTAACTGAGATCTCTTATCCTACATGAAGGAAAAGATTATCTTACTTATGACCCATGTCATAAGTAAGATAACTAAGACTGCATAAAGCACGCTGTCAAAACAGGGAAGAGATCCATGAGCACTGTTTTACTTTGCAATGGCCTGAGGAGTGTGCACACATTCTGCTGGCTCAGCTCCACTTGAAAGTGGGGAAGGTATCTCCTCAAAATACAGTAACTGGGTCGTTTGTGGTCAGGTAAGTATTTCTTCATAGACATCCTGGACTTTTATAAATTTTTTAGGCTTGAGTGTTTAAAAGAATTGGCCTAGAATAAAATATCTAGGACTGTCTAATTATCTGAAAGAATATAGAAAGCATTTATGCCAGTATCTGATATCTCTGTTCCTCTAAAAAAATGGGTTCTCAAGTGCTTCTACTCACACTGGGAACAAACACATTTCCGCTGTAATTTGGCATCTCCTCAGTGCATCTTGTATTATTCTGAGGACATCCCTGGAAAGTTCTTTTCCTTAATTAGTAAAGTAAATAGCAATTCAGGGTTACTGAACACACATAGCTTGTACCCACTTGTGGTAGAGAAAATATTACAGTGTTTTTTCTGGTTTAAACTTGGCCCAACTTTCATGCAATTCTTTCATGCAATTTTATGGATTTTTCATGGGTTTCCAAGAATTTTTGTTTGATTTTTTTCCTTTAATTTTCTCTACTTTTTATTAATTTCTGGTTAGTCATGATTGTCCTAACCTCAACCTTGAAAGGTCAAGGTAAATTTCAGGTGGATATTATTGTAATCAAATGATTAAGAGCTGGAATATAGTAGAAACAAAATGCCACATATGTTTAAAACTTCAAAGACTTTGTCAACTTGAAATTTAAACAAGATTCCAGGTCATATTTAGAAAATCACCTCTAACAAAAGAAAGTGCCAAGCCAACCTCCACTTTTTGCAGGAAATCTTCCTGGTTAAAGGGAATCTCCTTTCTTCTGTCCTGGAACCAGCAGCTTCATTTGTCTCCCCTGGAAGAAGCAAATCACTCTAAAAGTACAAATATATTGGCAACTCCTGCAGTGTTACAGAAGTCATCCCACTTCGCTGTATTCCCTGCCTGCAGGACAGCTGAGAGAAGGAGTAGGGGCAAAGGAGAGATGTGACGCAAGGCACGTGTGAATGTCAGGAGTCTGCAGGGAGCAGAGCCCGGGCTGGAGGGCAGCTCAGGCACCAGGACCATTAAAATGCCGATATCCTTATGCTGGGAAGAGGCCAAGTTTATGCCTGGTAGGATTTCCACCTGCTTGCAGGCAGTGTGTTTTGAAGTGTTTCTGCAGCCATCAGGTGGCAGCAGCTTTCAGTGGTCACTCTTGGCCTAGTTTGTATTCCAAGCACGGGGCAAAAAGAGAGGTTAAAGACCTAATAGCTCTTCAGTTCCTACATAAACCCTGTTTTGCAATAAAACTAAAGCCATAGCATAAAAGATAAGTTGGGGTTATTTATGTTGTAGGGTGTGAGAGTGAGGTCCCCTCCAGGGACTCGTTCCAGGCTCTGAGTTCTGGGCAGCTGAGTTTGTTGTATAACTATGTCATCATCAGCTGAGTTTTGGTATTTTGTTTTCCAGAATTACTAGTGCAATAATAATGAGCCCAGTAGTAATCTTTGCAAAATCCCTTCTCATTGCCTACTATATTGAAGTAGAATGAAAACAGATTGGCAGCAGGCATCTAGAAAATTAGATATTAACTTTCAAAAGTGCATGCTACTTTGCCCTGTAATAGCTGGGAAGCAAGAACATTATGTTTCGGCACTGAACCTTTTTGTGGAATCAAAATATTCTCTCACTATTGCCTGGTTCACATCTGCTGTAGGCTTTAATGTTGTTAACAATACTTGTGATTGATGTAATAGAAATGTAGTCAGGGAAAAGAAAGGGAAAAACCCTCTTATTTGTATTCAGAACTCTAACTCTAACAATGGAGTTAATCCTACTGCAATTACTGGGGAAAAAAGAAAGGAACAAATCTGAGAAAAGAAATTAATGTGAAAAAACCACTCCTCTGCATTTAATTAATGTAAAGGATGTAAAATAAATAAGGAAAGAAGTACACAACTGTGATGGAAAATTTGGATCAAAATCAGGATCTTTGTAAAGACTGTTATTATAGAAATAATGTAGCTGACCACAGAGAAAGCCAGAGTAAAAATATTCCCTATGATTCTAAGGAGATTTAGGGCAAATCAGATAGCTAAGTCTGTTATTAAAGTGACTGTGGGTTACAGGTTAGTAGTAGCAGTGTTACAGGAAGGGAAGTTGCGTAATATCAGAGTTGTTACTTTGCCCCGTGCCTGTGAGTTCAGATATCTCACCGGGCAGTGCTGATGGAGCAGAGGAGCTACAGCCTCTTTGCTTTCTCCTTTCTAGAAGCCTGACAGAAGAGCACAAATAGTTTCTCTAGAAAGGAGTAAAATAGAAGATGTGCTCAGTCTACCTGGTTTCAGCAAAGGGACATTTTTCCATTTTATTCCATTTTTTCAATGTCTCCTTTTTTTTTTTTTTAACATTTTGCTAGGCTCCTCATTTCTTTTCTAGCACTGCTGCCTCACATGAAACTTCATTGGCCATTTTCTGCTTTTGTCATCTGTGGCTTGAACTCCTGTATATCAGTATCTCAGGAACTTAAATATGAACTTTCTTTCCTAGATTTGCTCCTTCCTGTTACTCTTGTCATCACATGAAAACCTGTCCATCCTGCTTTCTAAAGTCTCTTATTACTCATGACATCCCCTTTTTTTTCTGGCTGCTGGTGTCACCAGACTTCCTGAATGGGCTTCATCTCCCTTAAGTTATTTACACATTAGAATTCTACACCTGAATTGCTCACCCAGGCTTCCTTTGGCAACTGTTCACAGGGAGCAACACTTGTGCTGTGACTCATCTGACTTGTTTTATATCTCTCCATTGGGATGAGATGCATTTTGGAAATGCCCATATATCTTACTGAACAGAATAGTAAGTCATACAAGCAGATCAGGTGAACTTGTTGACATTGTAGCTGTGTAAAATGAGGTGAGATGAATGCCCCTGCTATGCTTCCTCAGAAGGTAAAACAGAGAAAGCATATAGCAAGAATTTATTCAAGACTTCTTATAATTAAATCTAAAGTCAATTTCTGTGAATTATTAAAGAACTAAAAAAACTTTGTGGTACCTGATTTTTATTGCAAACATAAGTGTACTGTTTTCAGTCTACTAAATAATACCAAGAATGATTCAAAGGCATGTTTTTCTTACATGTTGGTTTGTTTCCTGCTGCCTATAAAATATATATTTTTAATCTTAATGACTGGGAAAAATTGTGATTTAGCAGAAATTTTATATTTCTGTTAATTGTTAATTCACTTAATTGTTAAAAGAATTTGTAAATGTAGAAATTTAATCCATATATATTATGAAACTATCTCCAGTGCTGTGAAATAGGTTATTGAAATGATGAGCTGTCTGAAAACTACCTTTGAGTATTCTTTTTTATATATATATGAGTATTTTACAACACATCTTTGTGATCATTAAGTTACATTCTTTTCTAATAAGTGTTTTGGGTTTTAAGTCAGTCTCCTAAATCTAATATGTCAAAACACTGGGCTACATCATTGCTCACTACGCATCAGGACATAGAATAATGGATTTTACACAATGATGTTTTACAGTTTCTCAAATCACCTGCAGTATAATACTGTTTACTTAATAAATATGTTGGTCATCTGAGTTTTGGGTGGTTCTGCAAACACTGAGTTGCACAGTGAATGCATTATAAATGCACTTTCCTGCCTTTTCCAATGAACCACTGCCCTGCCACTGGGGGTTCTTTGGTCCTGTTCACTAGTGAGGCCATGCTGAGATCTTTCTACTTTACCCCACTTCACCTCATTGAAATGATCATTGTGGGCTGTCTGGCTCATCCATTTGACTCAACTCCCTCTTATTTCTTTCAGTGGCTTGTTCTACACTGGTGCATCTAATCACTGCCTTGCCTTGAGGTCTGCACAGAGTTCATCCCTCTCCTATGTGACCATTCTCTTCTTCTGCTCGATCGTTCTTATCCCTGTTGCTGCACCAGTGACTCCATATCCGGTTTTCTCTTCATTAATTTTTCTGTCTTCTGCTTGCACTGTCTCCCAAGCAAATCGCTTCACCTGGGCTTCCTCTCCTGATGTGGCCTGCAGCTCCCACCTTCTGCAAATTGCCTCTCAAGACAAACTTTTGTCAATACAGTTACAAAGTTCAACTAATTGAAATTTTCTTTATAGAAGTGCAAATAAGGATATGTCACGATTTTACAGCATGGAAGAAAAAAATCTGAAATATATCTCACGTATATTTTTGCCTTTTTTCCCCTTTCTTACTACATTTATTCCTCTATAATGATAAGTACTTGAAAACTGTGTTTATAAATACTATCATAACCTGTATATTACTGAAATATTGAAGATTAGCAGAACGTTAAAGGTAAAACCTATAAACACTAACGCTGCTTATGGCACAATATTTCGTACATCATTATATGCACAAACCAGATGTTTTTGAGACTTTTCATCTTTTTGTCTTGAGTGCTTCTATGAATCCTCTTATTGTTACATCTCCTCATCAGTTATAGAATATTTGTCTTCCTAATTTCAATTCAATGCAAATATGTGCTATTCTTCCCATTTAATAGAAAACTAAAGACCAGAGAAATCAAGACACAATAAAGAACACTGACATTCAAAGCAGAGCACAGTTAAGAAGTCTAGATTATTAAAAACAAACCTCAAACAAACATTTGATAAACTTTACTCACTATCAATATCATTGTAACTATCTGCACATTGCAACGCTCAGTCAAGTAAAAATCAAAATAAGGATTATTTCTAGATTTTTGTCTCAGAATTTAACACACAATAGCTGATTAAACATAAGAGTTACACAAGCCCCACCACGCAATAGTGGACACAAAAGACTCAAACTTCATATTCGTGTAAGTGTGAAAAACCTGTAATAACAGTAATCAAAAAACAGCCCAAAACATTCTCATCACACCCATGTAATATTTACCATTAAACAATAACATTGAGTTAAACTGAGAAAACTAGTTAAAAAAAATACTCTAACCAAAAGGCTAAAATAATGATTTTACACCATCTTAGAAGCTTGGAGGATATGCACTACCCATTCAAAACACTTTTAAAGGATGAAGTTCTTCAATTTTTCTTCCCCAAGCTAGTGACTGAAAGCAGAGGACACGGGATTATTAGAAGAAAAAAAAATCTTCCCTCAGAAATTTAATAAAACTTTTCAAAGAGAAAAAAAAAAAAGAGAGGGAAGAGGAAGTATTTCAAATATTTTAGAAGCAAGGAAGTCTGCTAAAGAAAGGGTTTGTTAGTGACTAAGACTGTGGAAAGAAAGACTCTAGTACAAGCCTATAGACTAATTTTGGGGTTTTTTTGCTTTAGTGGTCATTACAGGAGAGATTAAGGAAGTGCCCATAAAGCAGATTTTCTCCATAGGTAAAAATCTGAGGACTGTATCAGTGTGAACTGGTAAGGGTTCATAGGACTGATACCTTGAAATTTGACAACAAAATTTTTAAAAATGACAAATGGGCAATCTGCTGTCAAAAAGAGCTCTTCTTTACTCTAGCAGATCAGAAAGTCTGATGTGATTATCAGAAAAATTGGTAGAAATTACAATTAAAATCACTTAGTAGACAAAAGGGTAAATAAAGTGTATTGAGCAAGAATCAGAACAATTTCTGTAGAAGAAAACCATAACTTTGCAAAACTATGGCAATTCTCTGAAGAAGCCAAGGCTTATTTGGATAATGTTGATTCAAACTTAATAACTTGAATTTCCAAAAAGAGATAGACAATAATAATGAAATGGAATTGTCATAGGGTAGAGGGGTAAACCCTCTCCTGAATTACTAGATGGAAGATAGGAATCAAAGGGTAAGGAAAACCATAACTTTTCACAGCAAGGAACCATCAGCACTCAGGGATTTGGATACACAAAAGCTGTGGAAAGGTGGTGAGCTGAAAGGTAATTTTGTGTGTAATGATACAGAATTAATCAGGATAGCAAAAGCATAAGCTGGATGTGAGGAGTGAGAGACCAGTCTCATGATACTGAGCAGTGAAATGACAGATGAAATCAACGTCAATAAATGGAAAGTTATGCACTGAGAAAAAATAACTTTCACTGTTCATACACAGTGATGGACTCCAAATTAACTATTGCTACTTTTGAAAGAAACATTAAAGCCACTGAAAACAGTGAATGTTTGGTTGCTGAACCTTCAGCAAGAAAAAAGTGACAATTAAAGGAGGAATTATCGGGAAAACAATCAGGAATTTAAAAATTCAGATGGATGTGTAAATCCATTGTACACCCACACCTGAACAATAAATTGGGTTTTTGGTAATCCATTTCCAAAAGGTTGTGATGGAATTAGAGAGCGCAGAGAAGGATGACAAGGATAAACTGTGCTACAGAACAGTTTCTATAAAAGCAGAGATTAAATAGATAGGATTGGAAAAGGTGATTAAGAAGAAATGATGAAGCCTGTAAAAATAAATAATTTTTTAAAAATATTGGAGAAATGAGTAAAAAAAGAATTATTCAGTGTTTTTTATAACATCAGAATTAGGAAGGAAACCAATGTATTTATTAGGTACCAGGCTTGAAACAAATGAAAGAAAGCACATTTTCACTCAATAGAACTCAACAAGACAAGGAGAGTCAACTTCATTTATTAAATTGCAGCAACAGCTTCTGCCTCAGGAAGTCCCAAGGGGGCTGAGCTTCAGATGTTGGGACGCTACAACACAAGAAAAGATAATTTCATTTTATCTACTTCCTATATGCTTTCCTTAACAATCTACTAGACTACATTCATTCTAGGAAAAAAAATAGAGCCAGAACAGAGACTCAAGTCCAGGGAATGTAGTTATTCTGACAGAATTTGTGTCATGTGATTTGTCTACAAGGCCAAAAAACATTTCCTGACTTCTTTTATTGACTGTAGAGGATAGTCTCAGTGGCCACAGTGAGAGTGGTGGGCAAGTTAGGTCTTTGGCCCCAGGAAGAGATTATTTGCTTCTATTATCATCCTTCCTTTCTTTGCCTTGTATAATTTTTTTAAACCTCTTGGAGCTAGTTAAATACTTTACCTCTCTTAAATCCATTACCTCTTTTCAACTGCATCATGCATAAGTGTTTTTCAAAGTATGAGATTGTTTTTCCTTCTGCAGATTTCTGGTTTAGTTGTCAAAGATGTGCCTAGTAAATTCTCTGCCTGCTTATTTTTCTGGAGTCTGGTTGGACATCTCAACCATGTGTGTGTGGAAGATGCATTCTTATGTAGTGGAAGCAATATCTGTTCAGATATGGATGATAATCTGTTTGGTTCAAATCCAAACTACTACAGTTTGTACCCATGTCAGTCCAGAAAAGAATCTAACTGCAGATCTCTCACATGGGTTCTGTTCCATTCCCACCCAAGCACTAGGGCAACTCTAGAAATAGGAAGAAAAGTATTCTCACACTATTGTTGCAATAAAATAAAAGCTTCTAGCATTTGGAAGAATTTTGAAAAGCTGTAATGTTTCTTGTTTAACATGCTTACTAAAGATGAAAAAACGTTTTGCTGAAGAAGCTTTTGGTATTGTCATGACTGTAATTTCCAGTTGTTGGACCAAACTCACAATTTCTCATGGGCCAAGTGTATATCTGCTATTACACTTCTAACTGACCCATTTGTAAATTTTGCCGGTTAACAGTGCTCCATGGGCTGTCTACAAACGACTGTAGTTTCAGACTACAGCTTGATAATCAGTAACATATTGGATAACTTAATTTTAATTTTCCTACTGATGCCTTCACTTCAAGGTAATCCCAGGAGTGCTGAGTTTGCCACCGTTCAAAGGTTCTCAATATTTAAAGTGATCACAGAACTGTGTTTATCATACACAAGCTGGTGGATCACTTGATGAGAGTCTTTAGGTGGCAGATAAGTTCTTGCAGCTTGTTTTAGGTGCAAAGTCAATGTGGATTGAGGAGCTGTGTGCCTGCAGATATACAACACGCCTGGACTCTTGTGTTGCCCTCTGAACAACCTTTGCTGGGGGCTGTTGTCTCCCCAGCCCTCCTTATTATTGCCCAAGTGTCACCTACCTCTACTTACTATTTCTCCAGTAAGAATTTTTTTTTTTCACAGGCCCACTTCTATGATAGTACTGTTGATTATGATATTATTATGAGGCATAAAAAAGTAAAAAAAAAAAATTAAGTATAGATTAGTCATATCTCTGGCTGAAATCAGATTATTTCACTGATGCTTATGGTTCAAAAAAAACCTAAAAAAAGGACAAGAAGCTCTTTCTAAAAAAAAAAAAAAACCTACAAAGGCTTTAACCTTTAACTATATGTTTATGTGAAGTGCATTTTTCTGGAAAACAAGAGCATTGCTAAGATGATGTTGATGCAAGTGGTTTGCCAGGAACTGTTCACATGCTTGCAGGGAACAGTGATGAAGGTATAGTAATGATTAGAAATGAAACAAGTATCAGAAGTGAGACTATAATCATGAATATTTCCATAACTGTGTAACAAAGTACAACTGAATTAATTCTGGAGCAATCATCCCAGTACATACTGAACTGAACGAGAACACTCCCTATAAGAAATTATTAAGAGGCTTTAATTATAACATAAATAAAAAATGTGGCACAAAGTGTTTGGGTATGCCTTTAGCGGAGAGGAGACAAGCTGAGATAAGAAAGGAATCAGAAGAATTTTGTCTAAGGACAAGAAGTATTATTCTCAGACCCTAATGTTATACATGTGATTAGGGCTACATTGTTAGAATAACATCAAGTGTTTCGTAAGTCTAGGTTGTGGTATTGCTGTTACATAAATTATATCCATTGCTCCAGGGAAACCAAAGCATTTGACCTTGACACATAACACATGTATGATCCATTGATCTAATTAATACTTCTAATGAAGTAAATTCATTTGTAGCTAAACACTGCATCCACATCCATGTTCACAAGGGTCTATCTTTTAGGCAGCAAAGCTGGTGTGATCTTCAAATGCATGACTGTGGCTCTGACACACAAGGGGGCATTTTCCAGAGACTTACTCCAGCCCCAAATGTCTGGGGCTCAGTCCAAGCCATGTGCCTTCTCAGAGCAGTATGGAAGTGATAGTCCTGGGTGTGTATATGTGGTAACACAGACCTTTCCCACGGGCACTTTTCTCTTCTTCTTTCTATGTTTTGTAAATAGAGATAAAAGCTTGGATGTTATTGAAAACTGTCTCTGGAAAGATGGACGTTCTACCTGGCCTATCGGCCTAGGGGGAGGTTATGTATTGACCCAATCCGGATGGCCTTTTGAAAGTCTATATAAGTTTTGGAATTAAATAATAAATTCAGATTTCTGCCTCACCCGATCCAGCCTGATTCTTTCGCTCTGCCAGCGGTTCAACAGCGACATGTATATTGATCAAATAAAAGAAAGAAGTGCCTTCTATTTTTTAAAAAACTTTTTACCATTCTTTAGATTTGGGGTTTTACTGGGAATAGTCCACATCTGAGTTATCTTGCTTGTCCAGCTCAGGCTGGCATAAAGCACATAATACCCCTTCTGATTCAACATTGTGTGAGGAATTTTCAGAAGAAAGAGATATCATCACTTAGCTGTTTCTTTTCTGCAAATGTATGGGAACAGAATCATTTCCAGTAGGAAGGGTAGCCTCACAAGGTAGCCTCAGTATTGCTGTGAATGTGTCCGAAGAAAATTCATTTTTAAAAAAATCAAATATCTCTTCACCGAACATCTGCATGGTTGTGTAACTGTTCAGCATCCCTGAATGGAGATAGTGAAGACTGGACAGGCACTTAACAGAGAGTGGACTGTCGTGGCCAGTTGAATTTTAAATCTGGTGGTCTAGGAGGATGATGGATGTGATAGTGTGGACTATTCGCTATGACACACTCCTGAGAATCTGTGTAAGTGCTTGGGTGGCTAATCTCAGCTATGTGTCCAGTGGCAGCTGTCACTCTCCTACACAGGAGACTTAAAAGGTTTTAGTTGAAAAAACTATAGATGTTTCGGTGGCAGGGCACTATAAATGTTACGTACTCTCCATGGAAAATCGTGAAAAGTGCTCACTAGGTCTCCTCTGCTTATCTGTTTATCTTTGGCTTACAGAGAAAACTATACTGGTTAAATGTTTCCTAAGAGAATCCTCGAGGGCATGTCTGCACCAAGCTCTATCTGAAACCATAAACAGTGTGAGGACAGTGGAAGAGACTTGAGAGGAAAGGAACAGCAATGATCAGGTCATTGACTAAAGGACTCTGGCATATAAGGAAATGTTGAAGCACCTGGTGATGCTTACTCTAGGAAAAAAAACAGTGTGAGAAAGTCATCTTCAGGTATATAAAAACCCTGTTGTAGAAAATCCAGGAATAAACTAAGAAACAAATATTGCCAAGTCTGCCATGTCTAGGACAAGAAATAATAGTATTAAGCTGAAGTAATGTTTATTTTATTAAATGGTGTAGGAGGTTACTCAGAGAAGTTATGGAATGTCCATCAATGGGGACTTTTACGAACAGACTAAAGGGAATAGAGGAACTATTTAGACAGAGCTGGTTCTGCCTTTGGGCAGAGAGATGAGCTGGATGACCTTTTGAGGTCCTTTCTGGTCTTATTTCCATTGATCTTATGACCATGGCAGTCTGCCCAGACTGATGCTTTTGGGTGCAAGATCTTTCTAATATTACCGTGATGTATTTCAAGGTAGAAATTTTCCCTTCAGTGAATTAATGAACCCACTTAAAGGTAGCTTGGGGGTGTCCATACCAGACTCCAACATGGCCTGAAGATCTGCTGTTTAGCATCAAATAACTGCCTTAGACATCCAAAAGATACACTGTGAGAAGGCTGGGTACAGCATTTCTTGAGAGCACCTTTGTGCTAGGGGTCAGCTGGGGAGAGAGCTCTGTTCACTACTGTCAAACACCGTCTGTGAGGAAGTCACACGAAGTGACACTTCTCTGTCCCAGGCATCACACATTCTTTCCACAGTCCTGTGCATGTGACCACTTGGTTCCATCTGTGACAGCCAGCAGTAGGGGGGGCAAACAGCTGCCATAGGCTGTCCTCAGACTCTCTTTTTAGCTCCTTCGCTTAGGGCTTGTGCTTTAGGGGTTATATACCTATGTGCTGAGTGCTGGTGACACATGGCACTCTGCTTGCACACCACAATCTGTTGTTCTCTATTATAGGGGTCAGCTTTCCAACCTTGCCACTTTTCCTTTGATAAGCAACTAGTGTTGCTGTGCTATTTCTGGTCTACAGGGAATTCCTAGGAAATTCTGCAAATACTGTGGCGATATTGCCTAGTGTCAGCTGAAGACAGGTTCAGTGTACTGCCTTGCTGGGGAGAGAAAATTGGGTCGTGTTAAACCCAGTAGGTATGTCAGCCATTCTTAATTTGGTATAACTGCAGAAAGCTGGTGATGGATGCTGCATGCTACATGCACAGAGAGTGCAGGAAAAGCTATGGGCTCAGGGGCTGCCTGCAGTCCTTAAACCATATGTCTGGGGAGTAGAGAGGCCTGCAGGGCTTCCACTTTCTCAAATTCCCGCTACAAAATCATCCTTTGGTTTCCTACCACACACCAGCTCTGGCTAGCAATAGCCACCCGTGAGACACAGTGGCTGGATTGTAGGTGTCCCGCTAGCTCTCAAATCACATCCTTGTGAGCACTTCAGCCACAGTTTCTGTGCCTGGAGAAGATGCCAGCAGGGCAGATGTCCTTGCTCAAGGACAGTTGGATGATTTTTGAAGGATCCTTCCAAACCAAAATATTGTGCAATTATTTAATTCCTCAACTTAAGAGAGAGGTACTTGATTTATGTTATTACGGTAACTTGTCTAAGTTATCCACAGAGGAGTTGTGGGCAAGATAGAAATTTACCATTGGAATTTCAAAGCACTACTTGATGTAGAACCTGTGCTGTCCTAGAGGACTATTCCTGCAAGGAGAGAGAAATGCTGGTGTTCTGATAAGACAAGGGACCTTGAATAATGAGATATCTTGAATCCCTTAGAAAAAACAAGCAGATTTGAGTCTCTTAAACCTTTCAACAGAGACCTAATAGTGTACTAATGAAACAACATTCAGATGTTATGAATTTCACAAGCCAAAGCTTTTGTCTTCTGTCTCTAGTTCATTTAAAACTACTGGATTGTGAATTATACAGGGACTGGTTATTTTTACTGTTATAGAGACAAAAGTGACTAAAAGTGACACATGAACTTCTTCCTACTGGAATTCAATTAACCTGGGTGCAGGATTTTAAGAGCACATGTTCTCATTTTTGTTCTGAAGCTATTTTTATTTTCACAGCTCCCTAAATGTTACTGGAAAATGCCAATTCAGGTTTTCATGGCATAGCGTATGCTGCTACATTCTCTACCCAACAGTTTCAAAGCTTCTTACAGATCCTAAATCACTTGCACACATGCACACAAACAAAAGCCTGCATGTGCTATGTAAAATAGTTAAATCACACGAAAAATGGAAAATAGCATGAATTCTGAAAAGTGAAAATAGATTAAGATGTTCTTAAAATATGATTATCCCCAAAGCGTACTGACAGAAACTTTCAATCATTTTTTATTTCTATTTTCAATCACTAAAGGATTTTTCTCTAAAACATGCTAGTAGCTCCTGGTTGCTGTTTTTCTGTGATGCTCGTTTGGCCTATCTCAATGACGATGAGATGGATTGGTAGTAATCTTTTGCTGATATCAACCAGATAGCAAGTGTGCACAGCAGTGATCTTTAGAGAGTTGCAGTGATCTTTAGAGGGATTTTGTATATTTGATTCTGGCTTTTATTGAGAAATATGTTGGTCACAATGAAATATTCTCCCTCTTCAAGGATTTTTTTTTTCCTTCAAGATTTTATACATTTATATTATGAGCTATTAACAGTTTGTTATCTTCATAGAATAACTTCTATGTAATACTATTTGGAAGATGGACATTTTGATCTCTAATGAAGATGAGCATTATTTCTTTATCCTTAGTCTTTTAAAGCTTATCTACTGCATCAAATGCTCACATCAAGTTCACTTCCATTTTATTTCCCTGTGTGAGCTTTATTGCACGATACACATTACTTTGCCTATAGACAAACAGGCTGACTAACCCTGTATCTGTGCAGCTTCAGAGTTGACAGGTACAGATAATAAACACAGAGGCATTTTTCTTTGTCTTGTGTTTAGACAATATAGAGGTCACAACAGACAACACCTACACAGATTATCAACAAAGTCCAAGTCCGTGTGATGAGGTCTGGGGTTTGTCCTTGGTCAGACTTTGATTTAAGAGAAAACAAAAGTTCAGGCTAAATCCCCACCTGCTATAAATTGTTGCAGCTCCACTGAATTTGGTTGACACCAGCTGAGAATGTAATCTTGTGTTTGCTGACTGGAAGCTAGCTCAAATATCTTATCCAGGCTAAGTAGGGTTAAAAGATTGCATCCGTTGAAGGTGTCTCTTTCAGCTACAGAAGGTTTTGTTTAAATAGAATATGAAGCAATGTGTTTCTCAGAGGTCCCAGCTCACACCTGGGGGTGCTGTGGCATGGCTGCAACTTGTTCATCCCTGGATCCACAACTGGTCAAAACCTTGGGATGAATTCAATATGATTTAGGAGACTCAGTTTCAGTTGTTTGAAAGTCAGTTGGACAAACCTCATGTAACTTTTTCATGCTATAACCTTGCTACTAAATTTGAATCTACGCTAACTGAAAACCAGTTTCCATAGCATAAATAAGGAGAAAAAGAATTAAAAAGAAAACTAAATCTTGCCTGATTTGAAGGTTGCCATCTACACACAGGATCCAAATATTGGAAAATAGAACAATTTCCTAAAAACAGCAGTATTAGAGAGTTTCATATGAAAATAAAAGATAAAGAAGAAAACTATCCTGAAATAGATTTAAAAATTAAAACCACCATCAATTTATCTTTGTTTTGAGTATATATTCATTTTTATCAGTCAGGGGTTAATTTAATTGCTGTGACTTACACTTACCAACTGTAACAGACTTGGAAGAGAGCCTGAATACAGTAGTAATCAGAGGAGTCCCTGAATATCCTCTATGGCATTAATCTCCAATGCTACTTGCTACTCTTATTATATCTATCTGGTTGGTGATTGGAATCAGAATTTTTCCTGAACTTCATACTTTTCTTACAGATAGCCAGAACTGGGTTAAATATGAGAAAGTTTTTCTGCTGCTTTACAGACACATCATTGCCCTTTCTGGCTGGACGCAGTATCCTTCCACGATGAATGTTTCTTTCATTGGAGAACCTGGGTGGAGAGAGAGGTAAAGGGAAGTTGACAGCATGGTTAAGGAGTGACCATCCTAATTTCATAGAAGGCAGCAAAAGACTCTCATTAGACCTTAGACTTTACAGCAAAGCATGCAGTAGGTGTCACACTGAGAAAGCTAGAATATCTCTGAATATTTTTAATTGCTAATTGTTACATATAGGTAATCAACCAACAATCTCTTCTGAACAATCTAGAAATAAAGGTCTTACCACATATATTGCCAGTACCTGACATATAATATATAACTTTAAATATAAGTTCTCACTAATATAAAACAATTTTGATCAGCAGAAGAGCTGACATTAGATACAGGTTTTTATTTTGTTATTTTGCTAAAGGCTTTTTGCACATCCTTGATGAAGTGAAGGCAGCTTCAAAAAAGTTTCAATGGATACCCATGTGATTTGATCTTTATACAAAGTCAAAACCGGGTTTATGATCATTTGTCCACGGCAATATAGGAATAACTTGGGAAATTGATTGTTTGTTGGCTATGCATTTATTGCTGCTCCTTATTGTTAAGAAGAAAAAGAAAAGATTGTAAAGAAGAGTCAAAACACTACACTTTAAAATGTTTGTTAGATCAGACTAAGAGCTTATTTGTACTTGACATAGTAAAAAAATAACAAAATGTAAAATTTTATGCTAGAATTATAAGAAAATAAACTTCTCTGATACTCCAGATTGGGCAAAATCTATATTATTATTGGTTATTTTGTGAGAGAGAACTACATTTAGCGTAGCAAATTGCAGTTTCCATAAAAACCATTTTCCTATTTAGTTTTATAGTGTAACATTTTTCTAAGTACTTTTACTCCACTGGGCATCCCTTCTTGGGATTATTTGTCCATTAGGTAACTCACTGACTCCTGCCAGTCCATGGGCTTGCCTGGAACTAGTTGTGTTTGGTAATCCTGGGCCTTTGGTTGTCTAAAACCTCTTTAGGTTTGTGTTGTTTGGAAGTTCAGCGTGAACTGACCTCCTATTCTAAATCAGCTAAATAAACAGGAACAAATCTGACACTTCCCTTAAGAAAAAGAATTAACAGCAAAATCAAGAGCCAATTACTAGATAAAATACTGTTATGTAATATGCAAAAATTATGTAAACATGAATCTCAACATTAGGTATGTCTATGAGGGATAGATACCTTATAGTGCATGCAGCCCTATTCAGCACCTTAGAACCATGTTGAGGAACAGAGGTTCAACATAAACAGTGGTATAAGAGCTCAGACATACTACTAGCTGCCAGAACCTACAGAACCAGAATTGATTAAGTTTGTTTTAAAAGTCAACAATATATGATATAATGTTATTGTTTAATAGTCACATACATAGGAAAAACAATTCAAATTCTTGGTGGGTATGTTATTCTGCAACAGAGCAAGATGTAGAGGAACTTGGGTTGAGAGAGACATGCCCAAAAGAGGATCTTCTGGGGCTGCCTCAACATTTTACTGAGCCAGAACTGAAAAACTGCCCTTACAGAAGGCTCTCCAGCGAAGGTATGTTGTTTCATCAATACATACAACATGTTTCCAAACTATACCGTATTACATTACAGAGCATTAGCAACTACGTTATATTACATTTTCTACAAACATCATAAACTACAGACCTTCTCCAGATAACCTGCAGTCCATAATAATAACAAATGTAGTAGAAAGCACTTCATCTCCAGCCTGAGTAATACATAAAATCTTTGAGAGGTTTTTGGACTAACTCTGTTCCATCCAAATTGCCCTTTACTTTTCTGTCTTTCCTTTTATGTGCAAATCACTGCCCTTCCCTTTCCTCATACCATGCATTGACCACAACATTCATCTTGACTCTCTCTGCTACAGTTCCCAGTGCCTACACTGCTCATTCCTAATTGTTCTTAATATCAGTGCCCTCATTTCTTGCCTTTCCTCTGCCTGGCAACACACCCCCACTTCTACCACTGTTGATCTAATTATTTTTCCTAGATTGGCATTTAGTGGAAATAGTCATATCTTTAGCAGGATTGATTATCAGTACACCTCAGAGAGCAGTGCTACTGCTTAAGGGGAGAAAAACTAGTAGCATATATAGACAACTTCTGAAGTGGTTAAAGTGATATGTAAAATTATCACACTAAGTGAATGCTCTAAAGACTTCTGTTCCTCCAAAAAATTCCCCAACAAAATAAAAACCAACACAAAAAAAAACCCCCAAACAAACAAATAAACAAACAAAAAGCCACAGCTGAAAGTACAGTATTTAGAAAAACTGATATTGAAATGCAAGAACTAAGCAGTTTTGCTATGCTGTAAATATATATTGCTTAATTCATCTCTTTTGGCTTCATTCTTATTTATAATATCAAAGGAGTAGAATGTCCTTTTCACGATGATTTGGAGTGGAACTATTCAGAGGAAATCCCCAAGTGAGACAATGATTCATCAGTGGTGACTCAGTCAGGATTTGTCCCTTGAAGTCAGTACTAGCCCAGTGCCAGGCAGATGGCTTGTGTGGTAAAAAGCCAAGCTGTGGTCCCAAACTCTTCAAGCAATTAAAAAGAAGCCAAAGCAATTTTTGTAAGAACAAGGATTTCACTATGCTCCAGCCATGTTTTGTCATTGTCATGTTTTAAAGTTTTTCCAGGATCTTCAATTCAATAAAACATAGGGTTTTTCTGTAAAGGACAAAATTATTAATAGGTTTTTAAGTGTTGTTTTCATCTACACTGAATGCAAGCAGCTGAAAAGCATGGTGACAATTGGTGGATGAACTAAATATCTAGGATTCTCATTTGGCCTCTGTTTCCACTGGCTGTAGGAGATATCCAGAGATAAAGCAGCATCAATCCTGTACATTAGAAAGAATCTGCAGAGACTATAACAACAAAATATGTCAGTCTCTGTGACAGGAATCACATTGAGGCTGTGAGGCATTTGTATGGAGAAAATAGGTCACTGTAGGGTATTTTAATCAGAAATCTCACAGTTTGTAGAACAAAGTCTGCACATAGTTTCCAGTGAGTTCAGTAGAAATGGAAGACCTTCTTCTCCTGTTAACCTGGATAACCCAGCTTGGCATTCACAACATGGGGCTGCCTCAAGGAAGAAAACTCAGTGTTCAGGGGAAAATATCTGTTTCTTTCTTGTGTGCCACTTCATCACAGATAATTTTAGGACTGCTTCAAGAGTGCAAGAGACAAAATTTTCCGGTATCTTGTTTCTAAATGATGAATTAAATTTTTTTAGATTTGGTGCTCTGTGGTAGGAAAGAAGTCACACTTATGACATGTGAAGAACTCATATTCAGACCAGTGAATAACTAAACTGCATCAACAACATATGTCCTCTCTTTTACATCCTTAAGTTTCAGTGGCTTTTTTATCTTCTAATTGCAAAAATATTTTGAATGCACATGTATATAGGCAAGAAGAAATTTAAGCCAGAAACATGTATGTGAATTGTTTAGCTAGGTTCTTCCCTTGGTTAAATTAACAAAAGTTGCGTATGAAGTCTTGGACAGTTCTTGCAAAACCTTTACCACACTGCAAACCATGGGCCTTTCACACATAAATTTATACCTTCTTCAGTTGCTTCCAGTTTGGACAAAGCTGGAATGAGAGAGCAAGAATTATGAGACACCAGTAAATATCAATGCTAAAGTTATTCAGCGAGCCAGCTACTTCTAGTCCTAGTGTGTGCTCATTCATGCACAGTCAGCTAATCCATACTATTGCCATGTACTCATGGTAGGAACAACAAGATTGCTTGAGGAAGAGGTAGCTGGAATAGGGAAACCTCTGTTCAGAGAGCTGGGTAAACACTGAGGCTGGGGAACAGTGAGACATATTTTCAAATTGCTTTGTAGGAACTGTACTTCTGTGTGACAATTTCAGGGAAAACAAACACTCAGCAATATGAAGACAAGTGTCCTTCAGAAGAACAATAAATTACTACAACTCTTGGCAAATTATTTGTGGTAATATTTTTATTCCATAATATTTTTTTAAGAATTTTTTTTCAGGGACATAAGGGTCTAGATTCTACATCCAGGTGCCCTGCTAAGTGTTGATCAACAGATTATTTGCAAAGGATTTCTAAAGGTCATTCCCCTCTTGTTATGCCGCTCCCAGCTTCACTTTCTGAACAGTGATGCCTTGTGCAACTCTGATTTGTTTTGAAGGACCTGAAGTGGAGGCCAAGGTGAGTGTGCCATAGGAGCACCGAAGTCACTTGAAACTACTCATGAGCACTTGTCTGGCTCCCTAGAAGCCCTAACATGGGTGCAGTTATCCACAGGTTCATTCCAGTCGTCTTGGGGCTCTCAAGTGCTGGCTTAACTTTCCTGTGCTGGACTGAGGTCCTTGTTTACAACACAGAAGATTTTTAATGCATTGTTATCTTGTCTTGTTTGTCCCTCCATGTGCCTGATGCATCTGGTTGTAAATGATGATTTTAACTTTTAAGGGCTAAGAATTTTATTTCTATTTTGTGGTCATAAGAAACCTAGTACAGAAACTGTGTTCCTTATATGGCTCTAGATAATTGAATGACATATGCTTTTAAATATTTGCAGTAATTTAATTCCTTTTATGAAATCCAGGTCAAGCCTGTGTCATTACAGTTTCCTTTTTCACAATTTCTTATAACAGTGCTTTATTTCCTTCTGTGCTAGAATGAGGCCTGTAAAAATATAAAGAATTTGTTGAGTTGGTTGGAAGTAAGATAGATGAAGAAAAGGAAGCAAAATTCATGCATTGTTGTTAATCTATGTATTGCAATGTTTGATGTTTTTCCATGAGTATTCCATGTGAAATCAAGAAGAAAATAGTTATATGACAGTTTAAAGTAAAATATGCAACAATTTAAATTTAATTTAATTTAAGACTAGAGGAAGGCTTACCATAAAAAGGAAACTGCAGTCCCAAATCTGATTCCAAATCAAGTTCCAAACCCAACTATTTCCCCACACAATTTTTTGCTGTTGATTACTGTATATTAGAGTTTTTACCTACCATAGCATATGGTACAGAGCCTGAGAAGCTCTGTACAGATGCCTGTTTATATTCTTCAGGGTATGACTGCAATGGAGTTTAAAGGGATACCCTCACTTCATGTAGTCATACTTAAGTTGATTTTAAATGGTCTAGGTCAAGATTGGAGAGTAGTATAAAAGACCTGGATAAATGACAAGGTTAGATACTTGTTCTGAGCTACTGTTCAGAAGCTACAGTCAGCATCCTATCTGAATAGCACAATTTTCCTGGTAAAGGACTGAATTGACTCCCCAAAAAGTTGTATTCACCATGAAATACTATGCGTCTTAAGATCATGAGGCCATAGATTATATGAAGTCATAGGCTTTATTCAGTTCCCAGCCTGGAAGGCCCCTCCAGCTTTGAAGATTCCTGCTTAAAAAATCCCTTCTTTGTTAAAGCATTTACTCAATATATGTATAAATGCTACAGACCAAAATCAAGAGCTCCCCAAAAGACAAAAGCAAGAAGGAAAAAAAGCACACACAAAAGTGGTATATACAGTATTACTGATTTCAACTCATTAGCAAAGTCAAGCACTAAACCCAGGTATTCTGAATTTTATGCCTGTTGCCTGTGTGTGCAGGAAGGGGGCTTAATGATACCTAGGAGTAATTTTTCTAGAGTGGTTTATGAATGGAATTTGAGATAAATATCCCAAGGCATAATTTTAGTTCTTCTGCATTGAACAGGAACACAAGATATCCAGCTATGAACAAAACTAAGCAAGAATGGAGAAAGTTTGTAATTAAAGATCAAGAGCCAAAGCTTTGTTGAGTTATCTTGACAAGCTGCATTTGTGTGACTCTGCCAGTACATATGTACAAGTCTCTGTGAGTACACACACAGAGCATTTCCAAAATGCATCACGATGTCTGTGGAATGTGGCTGTTATCCTGGCAGTCTCCACATACTTTCCTGGAGCAGATGTATATCTGCACCTGTTTGCCCTCCCTGTTTGTTCCCATCACTGCTTCAAAGGAACTCAAGTGACAACTTCTCAAGTGACTCTTTGCTGTGGCCCTGTGTCCCTGTGCAGCTCCCTGTGGGTGCTATGGCAAAGGGCTCCTCTCTACTCCCCTGCAGGCAGCCAAACAGCCCTGAGGTGCAAAGGGTGTGTCCTCACAGAGACTCGGGCTCTGCCATGTGGGAATGGGTTTCACCATGACCAGGCACACAACTCTCATGGCAACCCATCACTTCGCAGACTTTGTGTTACTACTGTTTCTCTCTTTTTTTGCTCACTTCTTTCACAGGTGAGCTGCCTTCTTCTTGGTAATTTAACTTAGTTCTTACAAACAGGAATTATCCAGGGTGAGCCCATGCAACCTATTTAGCACAAATCCCAGGGTGCTTCTTGCTTGACAGGTAGCCTGATACTTCAGGAGAGACAGTGCAAGTAAATGTGTTAGAAGAGAGAGGGCACCCCGAGGAGATGAAAACACAAGCTGTTAGGACCACTTGATATGAGATAAAATTGATCAAAAGAACTGACTTGACATATTGACTGGTTCCTGGTGAAGTGGTGCAATGTCACACAAAACCCAGCGTACAGCTTCTAGGCAGGAGTTTGCTCATCTCCTTGTAGGTATAGGGGGCAGGCATGGCTTTTGCTTCCTAAGTTTAGAGATTTGGATTTCATGAGAAAAGCCTCTTCTAAGAGAACTAACAGGTTTTTGCTAAAATATGTAAATGTTGACGAAATTTGATTTTGAAAGAAAAAGAGGACATTTTCCTATTCTATGTCTCTTTTAACTCTTTTTCATTTAGACATTGCCAGTTTAAACTTAAAAGGTATAAAAACTCACAAAAGCATTAAACAAAATTGTTTTGATTTATGCTTAAATGACCCATATTGAAATATTTTCAAAATTTTATTTTGCAAAATAATTCTAAATTATGGCTTTTCAGTCCTCCTTTTTAGTTTATAGCTTCCAACATTTTTTTTAACGAAATCCATTTCTGTGTTGAACTTTTACCAGTAATTAATTATCTTTCCATCATTTTAGGTCCAAGGAGTGGATATATGGCTGAAGCAACACCCAGAGAATTTGCTTCTTTCTTTACCTGGAGTTTGAGAGCTAAGTGATTTTTCTACTATTCCTGCAATGGATTACAAGTTAAAACCAGCCAAACAACTAAAGAAGTTCTTGTAGTTAAACTTTTTATCAACATATCTTACTTTAATGCTTTGTGTGATTTGTTGCTGCTTTAGTAGGACAAAGCAGGCCAGGATTGCGAGAGTCAGACAATAAACTCTTTTTTTGATGATCTGTCACAAGTCAACCACTCTCAGACCCTTCCCTTGTGGTCCTTCCCCATATTGCCTCCTCAGCAAACTCCTGGCCTCTGCTCCCACAAGGTGCTATAAGAAGGGACTGACATGGGCGAACCAGGAGTTGAGGTGAGGAGGAGAAGGAGTACAGAACATCAAGAAAAAAGTATAAAGCCTTCCCCATTTTGAATTTATGATGGTGGACAGAGGAAGCCCATATCTCCTAGGACCTCCTGGCTAGCCCACAACCCCACCTTCATTTCCAAAGTTTTGTGGCTGTGCACTTCCACTCAAAAGTCCCTGAATCTTCTTTGATGCTTGTTCCAAAGCTTGTGGACTTCTCTGAGATGATGAAAAAAGGGATTTTCACAGGTGGCTAACATGTAGCTGAGTGAGTGGAAGAAAAATGGAAATTTTTCCAAGATTTCTGTTGCTGAAATATAAAACAACGGTTCATAAAGACATGTTCTGTCTTAAAGAAAACCCCAAAACCCCCAGGAAGCCATGAGTACTGTATCATAGCCTGTATTCAAGGTACACTTGCTAGCTAACACTCACATAGGCACAGAGTGTGTATATATGCATATATGTGCACATCATCAGAAACTACTTCTCACTTGTGCCTATCAGAATGGTTTCTGTGGTGGAAGTGAACTATCTGCTTCACAGCACTCTTATTTATAAGATCTGCAGCATGGCAGTGTAGCACATGCAATGTCACTTCAATCCCTACTCCCCCTGATGAACTCCAATATGTCACTGGGTCATTCCATCAGCTCCACGTCGATTCTGTAAACAGAAACCCTATCTCCCTGCAGTCTGAGTCAGCAGCTGTACTGGAGCAGGACCTATCTTTAAGATTTGCAGAATGTGTAATCTGATGTCAAAAGAACCACAGGAGGGTATTTGCCACCTGACTCTGGAATGGACAGCAGCCCTTTAATAGTACTTTCTACAAGTCTGTCTTCATGAGCATAGATTAAACTTCTGTGGAATTTGCATGAGTTTTCCAAGGCTGGAAGAAACGCTTTCACTTAAAACTATTCTTCTGGGCATTCTGACTCTGAATTCTTACCTGACTTCATGCCATTTTAGGACTGACATGCTCTGTGCTTATCAGTTTTGCATATTAGATATGCAATGTGAATACAGTATTTACCTTCAATGTTGGGATTTAGACCTAAATCCCCCTCAGGCATCAAGGAAATAAATGTTGCAATACAAATCTTTCTGAAAAGTCTCTGTTGTACAAAAAGCTAACAGGACCATGAGCAGACCTAAGAAGCATTATGAAACAGCATGTTGACATACAGTTGCTTGCATTATGCATTCCATTACAACTTCTGCACACATTTTAGTGTTCTCCTGCCATCACAACTTATATGAATTCCCCTCCAGCATTACCATTAAATATATTCAAGAAATAGCCCACAGATAATGGTTCTTCTTGACAGTATGGGAGAGCAAATATTTTGTGCTAGAAACTGCTTCTGGTATTTTCCAGAGGTGGGACATGTAATGATTATACCTGGATTGACAGGCTCCTTTGTCCTGTTGCATTTTGATGGCAAAGATGAATTTCGTGCTTTTTGTGGCCTCAATCCCTGATTGAATGTAAATATAGTTAACGAGATCACAAGTTTCCTGTGGCTGATGATGTGTATTACTGGCACTGGTCTCTACCCATAGGAAGATGGAACAAGTTCATCAGCACTTTTTGTCTTTTATTACTTGAAAGGGTTAAAGTCACTAGTACCAACAAGTAACTTCTCCAGAAAAAAACCCACCACAATTCTTCGTCACAAGCTATGTTGTGTAGGAGACCAGACAAAATGGAATTAACAATGTTCTCCACATCAACAGCGCACAGCATGATCTTGTTAAAGAATTATACTGCCTCATAATCCTCAAACAAATAACATTATGGTATAATGGATTATTTTTTACTTCCTAAGCAGAAGATGGTATGTTTGTTTTTCTTATTAAACCTAATTTTCATTTCAGACACAAGATAAATGGTACATTGATGCATTTACTTATCTCTTTCTTGAAGTTTACAGCTGGAAAGAGGTGACTTATTTTGTGGATCTGTTGGTGTAAACAAAACTTACTCTCTCTACTTATGATTCATAATTTATCATTTTTTTCTCTTCTGCTGCTTTGAATCTGAGTATTGACGGAAGAAACTGTTAATCAAATGCACTTGCTGTTCTTGATAGCAAACAAGAATGAATTGTTAAATACACCATTTTTTTCATCTTGCTTTAAGAAATTGATGAAAATTATCTCTAGGTCAAAATAATAATGATTAAAAAATCCTCACTTGCTTTTCTCTGCTGCAGCTCTTTGGCAACAAAATTAACTGGGAAAGGGCATCCAATCAAAGCTTACTCCCTTACCCTGCAGAGCCTCTCCTTAAAGTATAACTGATAATAACACTTTGAGCATGGTTTCAGATCAATTATAATTCTTATATAATTTCTTTTTTAAAAAAATATTTTATAATCTTTTTGTTTGATGCTTCACTCTCCAAATGGAAAAATAGAAATGTATCTCTCAAAAAACATCGAAACAATGCATTCTGGACTTAAAAGAAAAGGAACATTTTTTAAGGCAAAATTTTTCAACAAATGTTAGCACATTATTCTAAATAATGTTGATCTACTTGAGAATGTATTAGTTGGATGTAAATTTAAAAATCTGAAAAATGTTATGCCAAGTACTTAAAAATCTTTAGACACTTTTTGCCCCTGGTTAATAGCCACTAATAACTGCTTTTCTGCATTGAATTGAGAATAGAGTAATCTTCCTGCAAATTAAAATACCTTTAAGGCAAATACTAATATGTAAGAGCTCATTCTATTCCTGAATTTTCAGGGTTTATCCCGTTTTGTTGCCACACTCCCCAGTTTCTTTTTGCCATGACACCTTTTTCTGTCAAATTGAAAAAAAATATTGTGCAGTAGCAAAGCTCTTGTGCTCATTTTTGGTTTTTTGGTCACGCTTTCTTTATGCTAGCTCAGTGAAATATGACATCCCCAAATCCTGTCATCAGCAGCTAGTTTGGGATAAAGCTCAGTCTCAAAAAACTATTAAACATAACAAAAAATCTCCAAACAGTTTGAAGGATGGTTATATCTTCCATAGGGCATCCCAATTTGATATTTTTAGTTAATTATAATATGTGTGCATATGTGTATGTCTTTCCATGCAGCTTTCCTGGGAAGTGATGAAGGCAATGACTCCCTGTGTCCAGGAAAGATCACTGTACTTCAAATAACACCAAGGTGTTAGACCTTCATTTTTGAGTCTTCTGCTGTAGGTTATAAATTTTGCAGGAGATTCAAGCATTACCGAAGTTTTCCACAAAGTGCAGATGATCATGAAAACAGAAAAGGTTGTGTTTACACTGCTTATCAACACACACCAGGTAAAAAAGGCCAGATTCTGAATTTGACTGTATTCTTCCTCTGCTTTAAAAAAAAAAAGACTCTCCCCCAGTCTTTCACATGGATCAGGCAGATGATGACTCTAAAGACACTGGATAAACCCACAGTTTGCAGCCTCAACTCTGTCCTTGAGTAAGCAGCATGTAGAGCCTGTCCCTCACTCCTGTATCTCCACTGTATCTCTTTCATCAATTAGCAGGGTGAAGGGACAACTGCCCCATAGGACACTGCCATAATCCAGTACTAAGATACCAAGAGGAGGCGGGATGATATATACATAACAAACACATGCCTAATGGGAATTCTGTGATATATTTACCTGACAACCATAAACATTTCCCAAACACTGGAATGGTATAAATAGACCAAAATCAGGAGGAAGAATATTTTTGCAACAGAAGTACTGTCAGTAAAAGAGATTAGGAAAAGATAGGTAAAAGCAGAACCCAACAAAAGCCCCAAATAAAATGAAGGGTATCTTTTCAGATGATAATTAATCTTCACTATAAGAGACAAAAAAAAGTAAATCACTCTGCTCACAAGAGCTGGAAAAATGCATTCATTGTGATGCTGTGGATTTCTCTACTGAAAGGGAAACTCCAGTTAGAAAAGGTATATTTCACCAATATGCGTTGCCTCTTGCCACCAATACATGTGTTGTTCTGGAGTTTTGGCTTCCAGGTGGGGGGAACACTCCCACTTCTGCCAGGCTGCCATCTACACACTCTCTTCAAAGGGACTGCTGGATGTCAGCAATGCACAGAGCAGCATGAAGGCTGGTGGAACTAGAGCCAGCACAGAGCTGCACTGCTGCCCTAGTGTTTCTTCCTGCTATTCCTAGTGACAGCTTCCCGGTGTTCTCTGAAAGCTTAGACCTGATGGAAGACCTGAATGCATTGACCTTGGATGCTAGGGCAGCTAGTGTTCTAGTAGTCAGGTCAAGAAGGTGACCCAGACCCAATTAAGGGCACAGAAGTTCTGGATTTAACGCAGAAGTCAAGGTAGGTACCTCAGAAAAAAGTTCACTCAAAGGTGGAATTTGCTTACAGCTATCAAACAGAGAAAACTGATCCCTCCCCCGAAACTGAGCTCTTCATTTAGAAATGTAGGAAGTCATGCATGTCTCTTATCACAGCTTTTCTACAGAGTAGGCACGAGTTTCAAAGAACTGGGCAGGAATTGCTCTTATAAAAACGTAAAGCTTTATAGATGGACACAGTGCTTTTTTCAAGGGATAGTTTCAGGGTGGGAGCACTCAGTCACAACTGGGAGGCATCAACCAGGTCTAGACCACAAAGCAAAGCAGGGCATGGGACTGCTCTCTGTCACTAAGACCAACTTGCACAGACTGATCATGTCCACAGAACAGACCACTTGGTTCTGCATCACTTTGGCCAACAGTGGTATTCCTAAAGCCCTTTATGGAATCTTTTCTTTTGAAGTTCATTTATTTCCCACTGGAAGTGCCTGAATAACTGGGAAAGTTTCAGTGCAAGTCATCAGAGCAGGGCCTATATATAGGCTGAGACTGAGGATGTGGGCAAATGTGGTCTTGTCTAAACTACACAGAAGGTAGGCCAGGCTGTTAATAGGCAAGCAGTGAGGATGACTAGCAGTGCCATGCATGTTTGTTCTGCCTGACAGCATGAGCCCAGATTAGTATGCTACATCTTCCTACATTTCATTTCTCCCAGGACAATCTCAGCCATGAACAAAAGCAGAGGGAGGATAGTCTCCAACTGTGAGAGGGTGAAGAGTGCAAGGCTGGCCAGATCTAAGTGTTTGCCCTGGAGAAAGGGTGCCTGAGATGTCTGCCCCTCCCTGCGGGCTCACATATCTTACAGTGAATAACCCTGAGTAAAATGCAGAACTACACAACTAGTTCCCTGCTTGCCCAAGGAAAGAATTTGCCTTACATCTGCTGACAAATATCCAACTACTTGGCAGACTTTTAGAAAAGAGAAATAGGGAGTCTGTCCCTGTGTGCGTGTGTATGAGCATCTGTGTGTGTTGGAGGGGCTGTCCCAACACCCATTCTTTCCAAGAGATGTTGCTTAAGGATGCATTTTCTGAGGGTCTTAATACGGATATGTTTAAAGCCCATTTACTGGGTTGATACTCCTCCACTCCCTGAAAATTTCAGCAAAGTGATGACTGCTAACTATATCCCAGCATTAGAGACCACTGCTGCTCTGGTTGAGGTAGCCCTGTACATATACAGAGAAGAACCCTTGGCACCCAAGATGTTTAGAAGTCAAACACAGGGGTTTGTAGAAAGCAAAAGTCTTCTAGAGTGAAAAAGTGAATGATTTTTAAATAATATTTATTTTTGCCCTTAGTTTTATCTCTGATCAGTTCCAGGCCTTTTCTTGTATACATTTCTGGCTTGCCCTGATTCCTGCATATTGGTGCTGAAATAGGATGGCCTTAGGTCTAAAAGCCATGAAAGAGGAAAATTACTTTCCCCACTGACCAGGTATAGAATCTGGAACTGATTTTTAAATTCTCTGCTCCATTTAATATATACTACGCCCTTTCTGGGAGTGGTGTGGTTTAGGATTATTAGAAGACTGACCTTTGAATATGGACGCCCTTTTCCTCTCATTAATTCTGTTATGTCAATATTTATGTTATACTCTAGGGAATCTCTTTAGTTGTGTTTGGGAACTTATCCAAAATTTGATTGTCTGGGAGAAAATAGTGTGTTTTGTGCATGTAAAAGCTTTTTCAGGTCAGGCAGAAAAGAAGTAGGTCAAATTTTATATCCTCAAATTTTGATCTAAGGGATGGGAAAACAAAAATAAAAAGGCATCACATGACTTAATGCTTATGCTTTGAGACTTTTTCTACTAGGGTTACTCTGAGGACACACACAAATCTGTATATGCAGAGACCAGTGCAGTGACTAATAAACAAGCTCAGTTATGTGAAGTGGGGCACATCAGGTTCATTAACAGCTGTATGATCCAGGTAGACATTTATTCTCACTTCCCTTTATCTTGGAACTTCAGTACACGCAGGGACAATAAAAGGCAGAAGAATAAATTTGTCATATATTCAGCTGATATTGTGTGCTGTTGCTATTCTGCACACAGAAAAACATTCTTTTTTCATCTCATTACTATGCCTTATCAGTCCTAGGTCAAGCAGTATATTTGCTGTTATTTTTTTAAATGGACATATATAGTTTTAATTAAATTAGCTTAAAACTTTAATGACAAATTGTGTAGCTGAAGCCTGTCAGATTCTTTTTCCTTCGTATCTTACTGCTTCTGAAATACGATTGTGCAGTGTCACCATTTCTAGGTAAGTGTTTTAACAGCAACAATACAGGCAAGAACATCCTGGACCTTTAAGTGCCAGGTGTCTGTAAAATAGCTCTTCTCTGGGGAACTGAAAAGAATGCAAAGGGAAGCATTAACTGGCTTGGCTGGCAGCCTAACCTGCAGTGCCTTCGCCTGTACTGTGGGAAAACTTACTGCAGTGTCACAGCCCTGCTACTATCAATTAGTGTCAATATGAACAAAGAACACCAGATATAAGGCCAATGTTCTGGAAATATAACAAGCAAAATGAAGTTTTGTAGCAAAGCTGAAATTCCACTTTGTTTTTGAAAGAAGATCCAGGAAAGGAAAAACAAAAGCAGATTAGTCATACATCTAAATTTAGGGTTTTTTCCATACATGCTACTGTTTCAGATCAGTCATGGAAACTAATGAGTTCAGTGTTATGAGATGAAAGGAATTTCATAGTGACCTGATATGAACTCATGGAAGCCTGATAGGAGGACTTGGCAGGGAATGTGGAGAACCTTTTTATATCATCCAATGGCTCCTTTTAACAGCAACTCCTATCATGCTGTCAGTTGAGCAAATAAAATTGGCCCACTTCTCAGGCTTCCCCTTCAGTATGTTCTAATATCAGAGCACTGGCTTGATTTTCTGACTCTACTTGAAGGCTGCACATGACTCTTCCCAGAGGAAAAGTGGATCTGTTGACCAGGGGAATTGTTGACTGAGACATCACACAGACCTCCCTCTCAAAGAAGTAAAGGACAGTACAACAAACACCTGCTTGCAGTGCAAGCATCCTACTGTTTGTTTGGTGCAGAAAGAGTTTAGAAATAAGAACTGCTAACCTGTGGTTATTTGTTTTCCTTGTAACACCTCCTCTGTGTCTCTCTGTGCTGTGCAGTTACTGGTACAGTAAAAGAAGTGAACATAATGGCCTATAGAAACTGAACCTGGAGGTATGCAACTGTTCTAAATTACATGTTTGACACTATTAACTGTGCCCAATGGGTAGCAGGGACACCATTGACATATCCTTACTGTCAATGTGTACTCACCAAGACCAGAACAGACATGGTAAATTGGAGTAGTTTGGTTAATACTTTTAATAGTCATTGCAATCAATTTTCTAGTATCTAAATTCATCAATATAACTAAAGAGTTGAAAGCCAGCTTAAAATTCAAGCAAGGCTATCAGTATTCATGCATCTCTTGCCCTGCTACATTTGCTATATTTATTTGCTTACATTTCTTTAAGTCATTTTTTAATGTAAATATGACCTTGTTATGTGATTTTAATAGGTTTAGGAAACGAATTTTTGCCCTGTCTAAGAACATATTGGTCAGGTGTCCAGTGTGTGTAAATCAGAATCAGTCTGTTGTTAATCATAGTCTTGTATGCCTGGTTAGAAAATAACAGTCTCAAAAGCAAATTTTATTATTGTTTGCCTGTGCATTGTTCTAGATAATGCACAGTTCTGAGAACACATGTGTGCTTTCCCCCTCTTGGAAAAGGGTAGCCTGCATGACTCCTTGCTAGTGGTAGAAGTAATACAGTGTTGTACACAATTACTTGAGCTAACACTAAACAATCCATCTCAGATACTGGAAGCAATTCAAGTTAGTAGAGAATTACGATTGGATTAAATGTATGGCTCATAAAACTACGGGTAGCTGAGCAAATTCACTTAGAGCTACCACCAGGCTGTCCATACAACATTGCATGGCACCATCAAGGCAAATTTTGAGGCCAAGGGACTTCAGTCATTGCTGGGCAGCAAACACAGAGTTCTTGAGAACCTAGGGCTTGAGGTTAGCTCCTTGGTGAAGGGTCTGAAAGCAGTGCAATATTCCCTGATGGATAGCTGGACTGTGTGACATGCTGAAGGTGTAAACTGGTGAGAACCCTCTCCTAGGGTGATGACGGTGTTAGTTTTGATACATCTACCCTGGTGTGGTGGGTTGACCTTGGCTGGGTGCTTCCCAGTGGGACGGGAGAGAGAATAAGATGGAAAACAACTAGTAGGAATTTTACTAAAGTGAAAAAAAGACCAGTGAAAGTTTGTGTGTGCATAACCAAAGAGAAAAGTTAATCTCTACTTCCCATCAGACACTTCCCAGGAAGCAAGGCCTCAGCATCCATAGCAGTTGCTCTGGAAAGCAAAACTTGTAGAACTAATGAATGCCCCCTGTTCCTCGTCTCTCCCAGAGCTTTTATATCTGGGTTGACGTCACACGGTATGGAATATCCCTTTGGCTGATTTGGGTCAGCTGACCTGGCTGTGTCCCCTCCCAGGATCTTGCCCACTCCCAGCCCCTTGATGGGGGCAGGAATGTCAGAGGGGCAGCGCTGCTCAGCAGTAGCCAAAGCACTGGCGTGTTATCAACACCCTTCCAGCTACCAGTGCACAGCACAGCACTGTGAGGGCTGCTAAGGAAAAAATAAATTGTCTCAGTCAGACCGAATACACCTGGAAAGCATAAAAGAAACTCTGAATAACTCAGAATTTATTGTGTTTACAACTGTTGTGATACGATTCCCTCTGCAATCACCACTCTCTTCAGTTTACTTGAATCTTTGGCAGAAAACTTGCCAAAGTGATTATGCAAGAGCAAGAGTGAAAGAGAAGTTCAGAAGAGTCACTTTCTAGTAAAACCTAAATATCTTTTATAAAAGTATTCTCCTAATCTGAATACAGCCATAGGAGTTGCCCATAAACCATCAGCTCTTTTTCTTTCAGATATTCTGCTACATGAACAAAATAGTCATAATAAACATGGGAAAGCCTTTTTTACTCAAGATGGCCAGGCCATCTTGAATAAAAGTAAAGTATATCAAGGAACAAAAACAGAGGCACTGACCTACTCAAACATGGGTCTTCATAATTCCAGTACATGGCAAAACACTTTCATAACTTCATCGTATTTTTCAAGTAGTGTTTGGTCTTAAATTCCCTGCTGTTAGCACCTGTGATGTAGACCAAAATTCTTGCTTGTCTGTCTGCTTACATTGTCTTCAATATTTTTTTCTTCTAAAAGATAACTTACACTTTTCTAGGTTTTGTGAGTTTTCCTTGGTATGGCATTAGATTTCCCAAAGGAACAATGCAAAACTGCAACGTCAAATTGTCAAATAGTGTGCCGTGTAGTCACAGGTTTGTGCATGTGCATGAGTGGCTTATCTTGTGGGCTAAACTCTGTCCATGCTTTTGTAACAGAGAGCATAGTTTGTTTAAAGCAAAATTCTCTTTATCTTCTAAGCCAGTACAAATTTAAATCCTAATGTGTATCTCTTTTTGACATGGTTTTTATTTTAAAAAATGGACAGAATTCCGACACCATTATTTCTCTTACCATGGAGATAGAAAAAATGGTAACTTGCTTTCCCAGAGGTAATAAATGAGAAAAATTTCTTTGGTAAGTCCCAGTTCTGTGGTACTTCAGACATCATCATGAAGGTGAATGAAGGGTCCTCATACATGGTCTTGTGTTTATAGTAGACCATTATCTTAGCCTTTAGCTATTTGGGTTGGCTTTTTTCTTTTTTATAGAAAAGTAAGCATAAGGGGTTTACTGTAAGCAAAACATTAATAGATAATATGCAACGGAGTACTCTACAAAGGTAACATTTAAACAGACTGGCAATTGTATTATTTTCCGTACTGCAGTGAGTTTGCATCAAGTAAACATAATCTGCCCTTATGTGTTCTATTGTTAAATATTTATGCAAACATTAATAATATTTTTCAGAGTGTCTTTTAAACTTCTTTACTCATTTATGTTTCCTCCTTCAGAAATTAGAGGTCTGAATATCCTGTTTTGCACAGTTCTTTTACCTACCTCACACTGGTACACGGAGCATGACTGGACAGCAGCAAGAACTAGATGAAGTCTTAGATTCAGCAGCTCAAACACCAGAACAGTCCTAGACGTAACTGATGTAATTGAGCTAGAAAACACCTCTAAAAATCACTCAATCCATCTCCCTGGCCAAGAAAGGAACGTTTCTGTCTATGGTACTCCTGACACCTTACCTAATTTATTCTGAAATACCTTCTAAACTGGAGATTTCATGATCATCCCACACAATCAATTTCAGTGTTTCACTACTTTTATTGTTAGGAACCTCTTCTTGACATATTAAATGAAGTTCCCCTTTTGAAATTTAAAACCATTGCTTTTGGTTATAACAGCACGCATGTGGCATATGTTGTCTGGACTCAACAAAATTTTTACCACCTTTCCTAAAGTTCCACTTACTCATCCTTTCCTGCTTTATCTAAATTATTCCTTCCAACAGTGTGACTTTGGTCTTGTTCTTACAGGAATGCCATTTTTACTCCATGTCATTTCTTCAAATAATCAAAATTATTTGGAATTCTGGCCCTACCTTGAAAGTGCTTTCAGTCCCTTAAAACTTACTCTTTTTTCAATCATTCAGGATTTTTTAGTGAAAATATCAAGTACTAGGACCAAGACACACCCCATAAGCTTCCCTAAATACATCTTTACATTTAAAGGTGAACTTGGAGATGAGGGACCAATATGTAATAATTTATAAATGGAGCCAATTTACTTCTCTCCACAGTGAAACAAGAGGACAACCAATGACCAGACTATGAGTCAGGTAAAACTTGGCTTTTCATGTTCTTTTGAGGCACTGTGATCAGCTGCTACACAGATACATAATAGTGTCCAGTATAAGTCTTTCCATGGAAGGAGCAAAACGCATGCACTGGAATATTAAGTAGAGCTTGTGACAAGTAACATGAAGAAATCAACCATAAGAAAAGTAAATGAAAGAATGTGAAGGCTATCACAAGGCTCCTTGAGTGTGTGTAAGAGGAAGATTTCTGTATTAAATATGGAGCAATCCTGACTGCAGTCTGGAGTTAAATAAGAATATATGCTGAATATTAGACAGAAATGCTTTCACAAAGGTCAGGAAAGAGAGAAATGACAGATACTAATCTTCAAATAGTGATCATCCAGTGAAGTTGTTTACTTGCATAAAATTGTTTACTTTGTGAATAAAAAGGAAAAGAAGAAGTAATAGGCAGCTATTTAATATTTCTGAAACTTGATCCAGACCTGCTGACACCAATGAAAAACTTACACTGACTTCATGGGGTTTGGAGTAAATTCCTGAGAGTATGCCATTGAAACATTGCAGGATAAATTATTCCCTGGTGTAATTTTATTAAAGGGAATTGAATTTATGCTCGGAGTCTGTTAATGTCAAATATACATTCCTTCTTTCATTTACCAGTTCTTCCTTTCATTCATTCAAATGAGATCTCAGCGTGCTGTAATCAGTGTGCTTACTGGAAAAAGACAGGAAATGTGAACTGGGAAGAACATTAAGTAACAAGAATTATGGTTTCACAAATTATCTTTTCCAGCACATATTTTTAAATACCTTTCATAATTATGAAACTTTTAAAAAGAGCCACAAAAATCCCCCATACACCATTGGGGGACACTCCTCATATTCCATTAGATTTGTGGTTCCTATCTGATGAAAACAGCACTGAGCTGGAACAAACAATGCGTCAAGGATGATTATGCAACATGAGATGAAGAAATATTTCTCAACCCAGTGCCAGGAAAGCTACAGGCAATTCTGGAAGTCACATGCTTTCTAGTGGGATTTTTTTGCATTTTTGTTTTTGTGTCTTGTACAAAAAGATAGCCCTATTTCGGAAGTCAAGTTGCAGGAGGAAACAGCCAGTAGAGAGGATCTTTTCTGTATTTGTGAATTCCGGTTGAACCACAATGAGCACATTCTTCCTTCTCTCTTTTGTGTGTATGTTTGGAGTTTTGTTCTTGTAGTAGTGAAAGTTTAATGGATAGAAAGGGATCAATGGGGGCATTGTTGAACTGACCTCTGGTGACCATCAGAAAAAGAATGAGGGCCAGCAGATGGACACTGCCCTAGCTAGCCATACTTGCAGTGTATGACAGCTATTTTCAGATGAATTATTGTATACTGGATTCTATACTGTTTGTTATGTTTTGCTCATAGTGTCATTAAAGACTAAATGCCAATGTGAGACTAAACACTGTATTCTAAGAAAACAGCAGATAAGTGTCTGGGGAAAGAATAAAACAAACCTGGCATTTTGCATAGTAGCATATAATACAACTGAAAAACAGTGATAAAATGATAAACAGAACTATGAAAAATTTAAATACAAGTCAAAACAGATTACTGTGATCGCTGTGTCAGTCTCCTGCTGTCCCAAGCTGTCAACAACATGTCTGTGTGAGGAAGACAGAGGCTGAACAAAAGTGCAGAATTCGATCAGGCCAGAGATGGGTTGGTTACACAAGGCTGGCAGACCCATCACACTAAGTGGTTCTGTCTAACCCCGTAGTCTGGAGACAGTCCCAACTTCAGCTATACAAGACATAGCTATAATATGGAGCAAAACTACCAAGTTTGCTTTTAGAACTGGGATCCTTTTATACCAGCATGTATACACTAATTGTTATCATGATAAATTCCAAATTTTGCACAAGTGTCACTAACTCCAGTTTGTGAAAGGCTTAATTCAGTTGCCTCAAAATATTGTCATATGCCATCTGAGACTTCAGCATTTAGATAGTCAGTGATGGCTGGATATGACATAGGAACTATGACTGACAACCTTCTTCCTAAAAGGACAGCCCAATGCAAGAGGAGCAACACAGAATCACAGAGTCATAGAATCACAGAATGGATAAGGTTGGAAGAGACCACAATGTGTTGTCTGGTCCAACCTCCCTGCTCAAGCAGGGTCATCCCAGAGCACGTGGCACAGGATTGCATCCAGACAGTTCTTGAATATCTCCAGTGAGGGAAACTCCACAACTTCTCTGGGCAACTTGTTCCAGTGGGTGGTCACCCACACAGTAAATAAGTTCTTCCTCATATTTAGGTGGAACTTCCTCTGCTTCTGTTTCTGCCCATTGCCTCTTGTCCTATTGCTTGGCACCACAAGAAGAGCCTGGCCCCATCCTCCTGACAGATACTTAAACACATTTATGAGGTCACCTCTCAGTCTCTTCTCAAGGCTGAATAGTGCCAGTTCCCTCAGACTTTCCTCATAAGAGAGATGCTTCAGTCACTTAATCATCTTTGTTGCCCTCCCCTGGATCTGCTCCAGGAGCTCCATGTCTCTCTTGTCCTGTGGAGCCCAGAACTGGAGAGAGAACTGCAGGTGCAGTCCTACTAGAGCTGACTAGGACCACCTCTCCTGACCTGCTGGCAATGCTCTTCTTAATGCAGCCCAGTATATCAGTGCCTTCTTGGCCACAAGGACACTCTGCTGGATCAAGGACATCTTGTTGTCCCCAAGACTCCCAGGTCCTTCTCCACAGTGCTTCTTTCCAGCAGGTCAGCCTCCAGTCTATGCTGGTACATGAGGTTATTCTTCCCCAGGTGCAGGACTCTGCACTTGCCTTTGTTGAATTTCAGAGATTTCTCCTCTGTCCATCTTTCCAACCTGTTGAGGTCCTTCTGAAGGGCTGCACAGCCCTGTGGCGAATCGGCCACTCCTCTCAGCTTTGTGTCGTCAGTGAACAAAAGCACCATACATTTGTGCTCTGGTAGATGAATCCTACCTTAAGCACAGACTTCAGATCACCAAGGAGAACTGTATTTGAGTATCTAGACACTATGATGTCACCTGGACATCAAAATTTGGTTTTTCAGTCTTATTTTTTCATGGACAATAGTGAACAAATTTCAATTACTTACAAGGCCAGTTTAGACACATATTTAATGCCTATACTACTCTATTTTGGTGTCTTCATTTGAAGGCTAAAGCCTATCTAAAGGTTCACATTCTGCTAGTATTCTTCATGTTATGTTACGTCCTAGCCACCAAAACATCAGATTCCTAAAGAAGTGGGTAATTATTGTTGAAATCAGAGTTATAGTGAGTGAAAACCTTGGGACAATACTTGAAACATGATTATTATCTATTTCTCTCAGGGGAACTATTTAGTTGCTATAAAAGATATACTAAATATTAAATGTCAGAGAGCTTTGTCAAATATTGCACCTTAACCCAGATTCATTTGCCAAGTAAGTAAACAAGATTAATTAGTTGGAGGTTTATGTTTTGTGTCGTGGAAGTGAAAAAAATTGTTCAATCATGTGAATAACTTGTAGTATCTAACAAAAGCCTTTATCCATTCCTGTGGGTAAATCAGGTGATCAGGAGAAACAAAGACTGCTAAGCAACAGGAAGAGTCAGGGGTTCCTGCCGCTTGAATCAGGAATCTACTATGGGTGCAATAGGGTTTTGCTTCCTTATTTCCATGTCACTTTCTCTTTCAAGAAAGAAGAAGCAATGTCCCCTTCTCATATCCCCAGAAGGGAAAAAAAAAAAGGGAAAAAGGAATGTGGTTATGCACATCTTTCCTTTCATTGTTCTATGTTCTATTCTATGGAATGACCCTGGATGGTGAAAACAAAAGACAAGACTAAAATGATCGTTTTGTTCTCTTCTATTGAACTCTAAACCAGATGATGTTTTGATTCAAGCTATAATATTATATAAAGAGTGGCAAGAATTTTATAGAAAACCTCAGGTATTCTTCTCTGAGTTTTACTTCCTCGTTTTGTTAACACACTTTATTTATTGTTAATGAGGAATCTGATATCAAGAGAAATATGTATTTTCTTTTCTCATTTGAAATTTAAATATACACAACCACAACCTGGCTCCAATTCCACAAATAATCCAAAAGATACGATTCAAATATATTATGCATCTCTCCGTTTTGAAAATCCTTCAAACAGCTTTTATATTTCATATTTTCCTTTTGCACCAGATGATCCAGTAGCTTGGAGAAGGATGACAACCACACAGAGAGACTTTGCTGACTTCACAGACGTCTTGCAAACATCTGACAATACCAAGAAAGAGAAAAATTTAAAAAATGGACAGAAGGATGTGTTAAACAGCCTTGATCGCTGAATGGATTAAGTTGATGCTCTTTTATCTAAATCTGAGCATATTTGTATTCTGAGGACTTCAAGACTACTGGCCCAAAATCAGACAAAACAGGTCAGATTTTTCTCTCAGTTATACTGTTATATAGGAAATCTGTATTGAATTCAGTACAGTTGTAGTCAGGTGTCAACTGAGACAGAATCTTCACCACAAAATATTAAAACCCTAGATTAATTTTTCTTAGCCATTTTGAGTGCCTATGCATCTTAGCAAATATAATAATTACTTATTTTTTTTCTTTTTATAACCATTTCACATGTACCTGTTGGTGCTCAGTATAATAAACTAAATTTCAGCAAGGAGAAGTACTCTCTAACAGGCAGAATGCCTTCAGAAAATCTTCAAAATTTATGTCTGTTTTTCTTGAGCCTTGTGGTGCTTTGGCCAGCAATTAACAGCTGTTCTGGGAAGAAAAAGGAACAGGGATGAAGTACAATCTAGATATGTGCTGTATATTTGCAACTGTTCTGATCTTTCAGACAAAAGGTGATTAAGATCAGTCACATGCCTAAAAGAAATCATGGTGGGAGCCCAGCCACGCTGTAGTCTGGTCACAGGATCTACCCTTACAGTTTCATGGGTCAAAATTAAAGGTGATTAACAAGTCAATGACTATTTTTTTCTTCCTGTTTCACCCCGTACGCAGATCATTTGAAACTTCCTAAATACTAGGGTGTATTACTGTGTATCTTCAGGAAAATCTATTAGGAGTAACCATCAGATAGTAAACAAAAACACTGCTGTTATGCATGTGCTGGCATGGCCTGCAGTTCAGTACTGTTCAGTACTGATTTTATGTATGCTTGGGGAAAAAATCATGTTTTCCATTCTCAATAGCTCAGGCTAACAGAAGTGAGAAACCCGTATTTCACAGAACAGAAAGAAAGCATTTGCTGAAGAAACTCTTCACTGAGACATAAGTTAAGACACCACATAAATGAAGTAAAAGGCCTCACAACAGCCACCTTTCACCTAGAAAAAAACAATGTGCTCCCACAGAACACTTCCTGCAGAGTGACATTGAGCACGACCAGAAATCCCCTTCCAAGATAAATATGTGAACTTGTTGCTTATTTTCCTAGTATAGGCAAAGAAATCATAGAATTAGAATATTTTGAGTTGGAAGGGACCCACCCAGGATTGTCCAGTGCAACTCCTGGCCCTGCACAGGCCACCCCAAGAATCACACCATGTACTTGCTTCCCCTCTACTTCCCCTGTAGAAATTGCAGGATATGCCAGGTAGAATGTATATATGATTCAGTCTACTGCACCTGTACCTGTGCATTAACTTTCTGCATACCAGTTTATCTCAGATGGAGAATATTTGAGGCTTACAACAGGTTTACCCAGTTCTCCTGTACTGCCTTTATTTAATGTGCAATACAGACTAGTGTTTCCTCTTCTGGATCCAAACAAGGTATTCCCCCACAGTTACCCTGGTCAAAAATATCCCAGGAAGAGCAAAAGTCAAATGAAAGTCAATAAACATAATGATTTGATCACTGTAATTTCCTGAGTCTCAGAGTTGCCCTGTATTTTCTCAAAGGTCATTAAGATTTTTGAGATTTCAGGGTCGAGTACTCTTCAGTGCTTGCTACTTAGTGGGATTTCCAAACTAGTTTTAGGTTCTAAGGCATGTGAAGAGAATTCAGCACCTGAAAAACTAGTGGTTTCAAAAGGTTTTAACCATTATTTGAATATTGTTCTTACCTTTCTCTCACAGTGGGGAAAACCATCACAACTTTTTATTGTTTCTTCCATATGTAGATGAATAAGAAAAGCAAAAACATCTGCAATTACAAATGTTACATTTTATGTTTGGAATCCTACTCTAATGCCTACTTTTATTTGCTCACAATTCTAAATATATTGGTGGAAAATATTATTTTTTATATTATAAGTGAGAAGACATTTCTGACTTCTTAAGAACTTTAAATTCTAATGCCATCCTCAAGACATTCATTTTTTAAGTGAAAAAACAAAACTCCACTGTGATTTAGATTTTTTTTTCTTAAACAGGTCAATATATCAAAACCAGAGAAACACTGAACGCAGGCATTTCCAACTCTGATCACTCTGAAGCAGTTAAAATAGAATTCAGATTATACCCTAACGTACAGATGCACTCAAAATTTCAAACTCCAGCTAATAATTTGTTATGCCAGAGTAAAATCAGAAAATTGACTGCATTTATTTGCCATTTCAAGGACATGTTCCTGCACACGGTGTGATCTGTGACCTGTAGTAAATCAAGCATGCATAACTATGAACTAGCCTACTTTTGTATGGTGCCTCCTTTCTATTAAACAGATGTATGGTTTGTCTCAACAAAGATTGTAAGGATTTGCCATCAACCAGCAGCTGCTATCCTTCTTTTTCTTTTAGCTAGAAATGCCCTCCTCCCCTGGAAAGCAAATTACATTACTGTATATTCCTAAGTAAAATACATGTTTGCATTACCTTCTCCTTAGCTATTTCTGTTTTTTGTTTGCAGTACGTTCCAAGTTGAACATTCATTTAATGTTGCTTCGTTTTCCTTAGACTTGAACAATTATACATTGCACCTCAAAGCTCCAAAGCATGTCACAAGCACTATTCTGCATCTTCAGAAGAGAATGGGGAAAGAAGAGAAATTTGCATCTAAAAGTTGATGAGGAGCAGAATTTGGGAAAAGAAAATAAAGGAAAGCTTTATCCATGAATCAACAGATTTAAATGTCAAGCACATTCTTCACAAGTACTGCTTGCATGTTTGAAGGCCATTAGAGTCAAAATAGAACATTCAAATCTTCTTATTTATATAGTACGGGAGTGTATGAGCCCTGGATGTATTAGTTCAAGGCCAACAAAGCTCTCAGTGGTTTATATTTGAATTTGATTTATGTATACAAGAAAAGGTTTATTTCTTCTATAAAAACATGTGAGAGGTTTCTCAGAGGGTTTTCCAGGACCAGGGTACTCTAGGCCACCACGGCAACATCTGTAAACACCTGTACTGCAGATGCCTGCTTTAGTCACATGCACTTTTGCAAAAATTAAACATTTGCTGAGGTCCAAATGCACTCATAAAAAGTTTTCTAAAAAATATGGAAAAGGATGGTGGAACCTGGTGTGTGGATAGAACATACACAACAATAATGCAATTAACAATAATCAACAAGATGGGATGGATTTCACTCAGCTGAATTTCCTTCTCAACCTCTAAGGAAAAAGAGACAACACTTTTTAGTACATTTGGTAGTCCTGTAGAGTGAGACAAGGAGCTCCAACTTTGGCAGTGCCAGAGCCCAGGTTAAAGGGCTCCCTTTTCTCTCCATATCCCCTCCCACTTACCCAGTGGAAACAAGAATTTGGAGCTTTGCCAGGCTGCTTCTGTTTTCTGCTCTCCCTCACACAAGCGAATTATTAGCCTCTAAGGAAAGAAAGAAAATGTACCTCACACAGGGCAGGGCTCTGAGCTTCCTGTGCACGTTCCTGGGGCTGTGCTTGGTGCTTGAGTAGCGATTCCCCTTGTTCCCCAGGAAGAACAGGGGTATCAGATGCTTGTCCCAGAAGCTGCAGGTTGCTAATGGGGCTATGCTGGATAGGGTAACATTGCACACCTAAACAGACCTGCAAGATGGAAGAAGTGAAAAGCAGGTATGAGGTGAGTTATTATGACCAGTGTTGGAAAAACTTGATCCATGTCCAGAGAAATGAACCTTAGAAAGTCTTGGTAATGTGAAGGAAAGGGGAGAAATGCATGTTCCTCTGCATTTTCTTCAGCAGTAGAGGGTAAAAGAAAATTAAGTACAGGGGATGAGCTGGTGAAAGAGAGCAAGTTATTCCTTGAAACTCAGCTCTACAACTGGCATCAGGCCCAAACCCTGTGAGGTTCCTTGTTTTTCTAGGTCTCATCATCTTGCTGGCAGGTGAAGGGCAGTCAGAGCTGCCACGTGTCACAAATAACACATGGCACCTGAGCATCTGTCATGCCTCCTCACATCCCAGGTAGAAGGTCACTCGCTGTACTCCCACGGAGCACTATTTGTCTCACAGGAACGTGCTGCAGGCCAAAAGTCAGGCAATCACAGGCTCCAGACTCAGTTGACTGTTGTTAATAATTCCTTGTAGTTCACAACCTTTGTAACCAACCTGGGCTTCATTTCCCTTGGAAACTCGGCAGGCAGCTATTGGGATATGTGTGAAAACAGAGATAAATCAAATATATTATTACACAAATAGCCTCACACGCAGGAAATGTGGATCTTTCAAGCTTTAAAAGGAACATGCTCAGGTTCATCTCACGTGGTCCTGTCTGGTATGAGGGGTGTGTGGACCAGTGTGCCGGAACCCCTCCAGCCTCACCCAGAGTTCTGCAGCCGTCAACTGAGCACAGAAAAAGCAGTGTATCCAGTGTGGCTTCTTAGAATAAACTGATCCATACAAGGGAAGCAATCCTGAGAAGACACACTCAGCCATGAGGGAAACTGAAAATCCTAGAAACTGGGAAAATGCTTACTGTGCTAATCTGTGACCCACTGACTGAGTGAAAGATCAAACCTTTGGGGATTTGTTCTAAAGGACATCATGAAGATCTTTTCTCTTCTTAAGAGGCTGTAATCTCTTGGGGATAAAAAAGTCACAAACAATAAAAAACAAGTTGCTCCCATTGGGTCAGTTTGATTGCTATGTCTGCTTATTCTGTTTTCAGTGAAATGTGCTGTAGCTGAAACCACCAAGCAATAGAAAGGAATGAATGTATTAATTGCTAAGATGTATTAAGGGTTTAAGTAAATGATAAGTGTGGAATTTCCTTTAATGACTAATTTACTATACTTACAGTAATGTTTTGAATTATGTACTGAACTTTTAGATCTGTCATACGAGTTTTCTTATTTTGCCTGGAGACACATAACATGTCAGCCTGCTGCTGTGAGCAGTTTTGCTGTGCAGTGCTGGGGATATGTTCACTCTCATGCAAATCAGCACAGATGGGATTGCACTGACAGGACAATTTTGTTTTCAGTAAGCAAGAAGGAAAGTTTCAAAAAACAAATTCAGGTTTCCTAAAGTGAGATTAATTTTGCCCTATGAAGTCTTCCTAAAGTCAATGGAAGGTTTAATTTTCCTGTACATTAAAAAGAACAAAGATGAATTATGAGATTTGCAGTAAGAGTTGCAGTACTACGAGTGAAATAGAGTCTGTGAAGACCTAAGGACAAGGTGTATAGAAAGCTGATGTATTTAGGAAATATAGCCAAAGTTTTAGACTTCAAAGCACCTTAACAGAGAGAAGGACTTTCTGGAGTTTTTTATAGTGAGATGTATTTACTGAACTATAGCACAGGAGATGACAGAATACAGAGAAATTTCTCGGAAAGGTTTTGCAGGCAGACAAGAATTACACAGGAGATGCCATTGTCTAAGTGAACTGTCCAGTGTGAGATTGACTACAGCAGAGATGGGAAAATGCAAGTGTGACAGCTTTTTTCAGCTCTAAATATTAGCTTTGCCCCAGAGCAATTTTTAATTTTGTGTAAAGATCTGTTGCTTTGGTGTTTCAGGAGAAGTTACAGAAGGGCTTAAGTCAAATGCTAATGCAAGAGTGGCACAGCAACTTAGGCAAGAACAGTTCATTAACTAGCTGGAGTCACCCTGCTCCTCTGACCTCTTTGGTAACCAGTTACAGACAGTTTAAGAGCCTCACTGTGCAGCTACATTTATGGGAACTAAGTCACTACAAACGGTGTGACACAAGTGTGCTAAGTCAAGCTAACTCTTCAGCTCTGTGAGGGGGTATCATATTTGACAGTGAGCAACCTTAATTTAGTAGTGACAGACCCACTAATTCATCCCAAAACACCGCCTAAGTTGACTGTAAAATTCAAATATCTAAAGAAAAAAGAAGTCTCAAAAGAAAAAAAGCTCAGCAGAAGGAATTATGTTATTCTCTTGTAAACTATTGCTTTGACAAACTTCAAGCTCTTCCATTTAAACAGTCTGTTTCATTATAAAAGACCTGTTGGTTAGCTAGGCTAAGAGTCATCTAATCTAACTACAAATGTCTAAAAGTTGGACATTTCAGTCTGAGATAGCAGTTTTAGCTTTTCTGTATAGTCAGAAGCTAGCAACAGGATGATTCACGTGACCTGTCTTTTCATCACTATCTGAACATGAGATGAATCTCTCTGCCTGTATCTCCTCAGTGACTATAAAAAGTTTAGGGTGAATAGTTCAGGTTTAGATGTTTACGTTGTAGATGTGTAAGTTATGGTAAGTTAATCTTATTAATCTTTCTCAATTTTCCTTCTAATATTTATTTCACTACATTTTCTTCTGTGTTTACTCTGTTTCAGCAGTAAAACTTCCTCAACCTATCTTCGGAATTGATTCCACAATGTGGTAGTTCAGAAGTTAGGTAGTTTACCCTGATACTCAGTCGTATCAAATTGCTTCCACAGATTATTGCAGAAGAACTTCCTTTAAACATTCAGCTGTCACTGACAGATTTTTTTCTTTTTCTCTTTTCTTCTTTTCTCTTTTTCTCTTTTCTTTCTTTCTTTTCTTTTTTCTTTTCTTTTCTTTTCTTTTCTCTTCTTTTCTTTTCTTTTCTTTTATTTTCTTTTCTTTTCTTTTCTTTTCTCTTCTTTTCTTTTCTTTTCTTTTATTTTCTTTTCTTTTCTTTTCTTTAAGTCTAGTTTTCTGTATTTTTATTGTGTAATAGAACCTCTAAAAGTTTAAATTATCAACCCATTCATGTAATGATTGGGAAAATATATAATAGCAACATAGCTTTGATTAGTAAAATAAATGCAGTAATAGTTTGTTAATTTTCTCACCTCACTCTCTGACCCTTGGCTTTAGTATCTGGAAGTTTTTTCTAGGTATGAAAGAGGAGCTGGGTTCTCTTGTTTATTGATTCTTTGAATTTTATATATTGTTTGAATTAAAAGCCAAGGCAGTGGCTACTTTGGAAGCATTCAAACAGCAGAAAACATGAGCAAGGGAGCATGCATAGCATATATAATGATTTATTTTCACACAATCCATTATTATCTAGAAAATCATTACTAGTGAAATAGTTTGAAAAGATTCCCACTAATAGCACTTACCAGTCTACCTGACTTGTGGCCTTATTTTACAAATCAAAGCAACACAGAACAATACAGAGCATTAAGTATATTTTCCCCTCTGTTGTTGCTGCTATTCTAAAATAAAAGCCCAAAATGCATAGTCAGAAATGTAAATAGCATTCTTCAGTTTTACCACATTGGTTTTTTGGCAATTATGTTAATTTATTATATGTGAAAAATATTGTATTTATTATATGTTTGAACTGTATAACTTTCCATATTTCTGTACAGCATGTATTACTGTAAGATTTGTTAATGACACAGTAACTGTGTTTTTCTGAGCTGGATTGTCATAACCTGTCTGAGCTCTACAGAAGAAGTTGATAATATGAGCTCCCATTGGGAAAACAAACAGAAGGCAAGACAAAAAAGAAACCAAATTGGAACAATAGAAAATTATGACTATCATTCAAAAGTTACCTATAAACCATGAGAATCAATAGAAAGCCAGGTGAAAATATTGCATTATCTACAGGGAATTTTTTCTGGATTTTTTTTGTTCCTTTTCTACTCTGCTTATCACAAATCTCAACAAGAAGTTCTGAAAACTTTAAACAGGATACCACAAAGTTTGTTCTTGGATGTATTAACCTGGAAGGTAAATAAAATGCAGTTCATTTAAGTCTATAGCAAAACTGCTGAGAAAACTGCAGGCAGCTCAGGAATCTGGTACAGACTGAAAAGCTCTGTTGTGTATTCTTGATTCTGTGCTGGACAGAAGGGGGAGGTTCTGTTCTACGGCAAACTTTGAAGTTTGGAATTTTCAAGTTGAAAAAAACCATTTGGAACACATTTTCCAAATGTAGTTGTAAAAACACATAGGTCAAAATTTTATTATTCAAAAATCTCACTGAAAGCATCTTCAAAAGTCGTTGATCTTAAATGAAATGACACCTTTCAAGAAAAGTAAATTTTGTCAAAAACCTCTTGACCAATTCTGCCCTGTGCTTAGAGAGGTCATTTGAAAAGAAATTTAAAGGTATTTTTAGAATTGCAAATCAGGGGAAATCTATTTACTTGAGAAGTGTAGATCCATAAATAATGCTGAACTTCTATCCTCATCTAGCAACAACTGGTATTTCTGACAAGTTGTAATTACTATTCAAGGACAAATGTTGCATGTGACTATTCAGGACAAACCCTTCAATTCCTGCCCAAAACTCAGCAACCTTTCATTTACTGACCTCTGCTACAAAGTTATCTGTCTTTTGTTGGTTTTTTTCAACTATCTGACCTTCTGTAGAAAAAAAAAAATAATCCTACAAATAAAAAATGTTCTACAAACAAATTAGTTTATAGATCTGCCCATAAAGCGGCTCTCTGCTACCAGTTTGTGTCTCTGCTGTTTATTTGTTGTGTCCGTGTCTTCCTCTACCTACCATCATCTGTGATAATTAGGTTGTTGTACTAATGCTTCCAGAAAAATTATCCTCTGGACGATATCCTTGTATTTTTACATATGTGAAGACTGTCTTGCTCACACTTGGCATGTTAATAATAACAGAGAGGACTTGACATACTCACCAGGATTTCAAATTGGCCTTGCAGAGAAATGGGGCTTGTCTCTGGGACAAATTTACAAGGAGCAAAAATTTTTTAAAATTTTGAGTTGATTTAGATTATTTTGTGAGGTTTCTGTTCTCAAGAAATGGATTGCAGAGTGAATGAAGAAAGACACACATTTCTGCCTCTGACAGTACTAAACAAGCAGTTCTAGTCTATGCATTGTGTACACTGGGTCACTTGAAAAAAAACAAGACCATAAAAACCTCTAACCACATTTTAAGTGTTTCATACTAAACCAGTCTCTCACAGTTTAAGCTGGTTCAGACAAACAAAATTATGGGTGACTTTTTAAGACATAAGCAATGAGAATATGAAGCTACAGTGCTAAGAAATTCTCTCTAATGTCTGTGGTGAGAAGATCATGCAAGGGGAGACTGAGAAGCTCATGTAAGATTGAAGCTAAATTGTCCACTCTATGAGCATTCCCTTAAGGTTTCAATTCATGTTTCTTACCCACAATTATGTAAGATTGCAGTTTTCTCTAAGTAAGAATATGAGTAATTAAACTGAGTAAGTACTTGTGAGATATTATGTAAAAGGCTGATTTTAATAAATTCATTTTGGTGGATTAAATATCTCCATCTGAAAATAACTCCAGATTCAGAATAATAGGAGTTGGAGCAACTATCTTCTCAGCCAGTGTATGTTTGAGTTTAGGAAGCCTAAAGCACCTTTGCACTGAAATTATCAAACCTTAAAGGTATTAAAAATGCAAAATCCTTCAGAAGGCTTTTCCCTGTTAAATAACTTCTTGTTCTGAGGTACCTGGAAATAGGTCTGGTTTCCAGCTCATTGTCTGTTCAGCCCTCTGTGATAAACAGAGCAGAATAGTGTTTTATGTGTTACCATCTCCTGAGGAGAAGTGCAGGCCATGAGGAAAGGATGGCGGACAGATATTTGAAAATTGGTTTAGGTCTGTCCTCACAAGCAAATCCCAGGGGAAAGGATCTTTCAGACACACAACACACCAACTGTCAGACTGCCATGGGATTGATGTCTCTTCAAACACACAACACCTGAGCACAAGAAATAGTGATCAATAACCCAGGCAATACCAATCTGGAATTGCTGAAAAGTCTCATATTTAAGGTATTTTGAATGTTTTGGACCTGACAAAATAGAAATCCCCAAACATTCAGTTTCAGATAAATTTTCAATGTATTCTAATTAGAACTATCACCTACGCTAGGTGATAACTCAAGAGATATGCAGGGAAGGAGCACAGTGTTAGACCTGGTTTGATTAATTCAATTGACAACACAGAAGTAATTTAAAAAATTAACAAATGTACTTTTTGTGATAGACAAGTTCCTACCCTCAAGTAACTCTTTTGTTCAGACTACTCATATGATTGCAGATGGAAGGGTTTTGTGTGTTACCATAGACATAATTCTCTGAAACAAAAGATCAGAGAGGTACACAGATGCAAAAAAGAAAAATCTATATTACAGATAAGTGTAGATGTCATAAATTCCTTTATTCCAGGCTGAGAATCTTTAAAAGCACTTTAGAGTTGTTGATATTTTATCTCCACTGACCTGTGTTGAGCTTGCTCAAGATTTATGATCAAGTATAGCATTTTTCAGAATCAATAGTTTGCTGGTTAGAAAGGATTTCCTCAAGCATGTACAGCTAGGAGTCTGCCTGAGGATGCTGAACACTTTCATTCTCTGCAGCAAAGGTCCATGGGGGATTTTATCATAAGGTCAATTACTTATGGGTGGATGGAGTTACAATTACTTTGGTCATCATTTTCTGTAATCAGAAAGGAACAGGAAATCAAAATGTCTCAGTAAGCTTATTCAATGTAGGGATCAAATTCCTATTATAAATTGTTGTAACTCAGTTTACTTCAAGAAAGTGGTGGTGATTTACCTCAGCCAAGTATACACAAATAGCTGTTTTCTCCTTCCTTGTTCTTGCTTCTCAGATATTATGTTGTAGATAAACATAGCATTTTGTATTATCTTTGGAACTTGTTGGGAGATTTAGTTTCCCTTGGAATCTTTACTCCTAGTCTGTACAGCTATTTGCTTATCGATATTCTTTTGACAATTGATATCCATTTGCCAAATAAGATTTGGCCAGTGGTCAGAACTGCAGGGGTGGGGTGCCCAGGAGGTTTTCAGGTGGCAGAGGGGAGCAAGACAGCAGCAGTGCAACAGTGTGAGAGCTCTACTGTCCTCCAAATGCCAGTGCTGACCAGAGAGTAGTGGTCGCCACATCCCAGCAATTGGCTCGATGAACCACAGTGAATAATCTCTGCAGCCTTCACTGGAATGAAACACTTTCCTAGTGACTTAGTCAGGTAAAGACCATTAACACCAGCAATCTATCCACTATCTACGGCATCTGAGATTTTCAAAAGTTGTCAAGCACTTAGCTTCTGTTTCAATAATGTCAGTGCCTTTTATAACACCTCATTCATTCCTGTCAGTAGATACCTCACTCTGGAAAGGACACTATCTCCAAGGGATCCAAACAGAATCTTTTGGGAATCCAGTACAGCTTTTCATATATATCTGTATATATATTAACACAGTTGTACTGAGGGGATGATGAAACACCTACCAGAAGGAAATAAGCCATTAGGAGAAACAGTAAAAGGGATAAGCCATGCATAAATCTAGAGAAAGAGAAGGCAAATTGAAATACAGACAATAAGAAAAAAAAAATCACTTAATCATTCTATTAAATGAGAATTCAATGGGCAAATTAATTTTTTATTGTTTCCTGAGGTGGTATAACATATATTTTGAGTAGACCTCCTCAGAAGGTAACAAAATGCAGGCTTTGCTTTTATGGAGCAAAACCTGGTAGTGATTGTCTGCTTTCCCAGACATAAATTCTAATGCATTCACAAAGAGGAGCATTTGCCTGGCTCAGCCGTTTTCAAAGTGTACATCTAGATTAAAGCACTGCAATATTAATGTCCACCAAAGGCATTAACAGGAAATTCAGATATGGGGCAGAGGTTTAGGAGTCTCTGAATAAACACCCTACTGCAATCAGAAGTGGATGTGTTGGATATTCTCCTTCATGCACTAGAAGCAGAAGGAAGAAAGAAATGTGATCCTTCACCTAGTAACTCTCTGTGTTTGTCCTTCTCTTATATTTGTACTCTGGCACCTTTTTCACTTAATTACTGGCCTAATTACCACTCTTAACTTTTCTAAGGCTCAACTTTATTTCTTTATGGAAGAGAAGATTGTAGGACCATCCAGATTTAGTAGGCAAATTTTTTGTTCTACTTTCATTGTGATCATTGAGATGCTGGACAATTTTCTACCCATGGTTACATACTACTTAATAACACACAATCAACCTTCACATAAGTATTAAGAACTGGCATTGGTTGTCTTTTCTCTTTAGTGTTTTCCCACTTACTACTTTTTCAGAACACAGCTGGTCATATACATTCTCCATGAGCTTCTTTGTTGTGTATGAAAGTACACTATAATGTCTGCCTTAAACAAAAGAAGGATTGAATTTGTCTGATTTTTAATCATCTCATGTTTCTTCTGTTGAGTTTGTCTTACACACCCTGAATTCCCACTACAGTCAAATCCGGGGTATAATGAAAGAAAGATTGATCCTTGCTAATTTTCTCTCAAATAGGGTTTTGCACAATAAACCACTGAATATTACTGAAAATAACAGCTTTATTCAGGTTTAAAATTTATCAAGTAATTAATACTTTCTGGTCTTACCAAGATTGTTTATTTTTCTAATTTGTAAACCTGTAGACAGGTCTATGATGATGCATCATTTCACAATTCTTGTATTTCTTATTCATCTGTGTTTTTATTCATTGTTTAGTGTGCCAGTAAAACCTTCCTTAGTACTCACTTTCAGGAAAAATCTTAGCATTTAGAAAAGGGAAAAGAAGGAAGGATGGAGAGTCTCATTTCCAGGCCTGAGCATTGTCTTCCCCCAGTACCCTCTATTGTTTGTGTTGGGGAAGGTCAGTTTTTCCCTCATCAGATGGTCTTCTGCATTCAGTCTGCATCACATTTACAGGTGCAGAATATAGTGTACTGAGTACCCAGGTAGCTGTCCGTTACATTGAAAAGCTTTGAGTGTAATTAGCAACTTTAATTAACATCATGTGAATCATGTACTCACCTGTGTTCTAATTATGACCAGTTAGCTGAAACCCTTAGCTGTGTTAGAAACTAACAGCACCCAAGAGAACTCACTATGCCAAAACATTTCTGATTTGCAAAAGAAACAACCTTTCCAGAGCTGTAATTAAATGTTGGTGAGATATGTTTCCATCATCAACAACTAGTGCACTGTCCATTCAACCAAAAAGGCCCCCATTTAAATGAAAGACAGTCATACAGTTTATTTACACAGACACTGATACAGTTCAAATAGGTGCTGAACTGAGCTCTTTTAAACTGTTTCTGCTGAACACGCACAAACTTTCCAGTAGTACATATAGCTCAAGCATAGTGAGGTTATTTTCCTTAAAGGAAAAGCAGTTAATGACATCAGCAAAATATTTTCTGGAATTTCTGATTGAAAGTGTCTTTTATATCCTATTATATTCTCTTTGATAAGGACCTTTTTTTCCCCCAAAAACCCTGTTACTGGGATTAATAAAGTAAATCTGATATTTGTGTGTTCCAGATTCCAAGAAATCTCTGAATACCCAAATGTATATTACCTTTCCTCCGGTAAATCATTTGGACTATATTAAATGCAAATAATAGAGTAACTAAAAAAAAAAATACCGATAATTAAAAAGGGAAATCCTCGTTACTTAAAATATCTGATTGGGGAACAGAAATATACTAGAAGACTTCGGGTGTTGCCTCTGCTGATATACATGATTAAGTGCCCTCCAATGGCGCATGAAAGCGAGCAGCCGGTGATGTGAAATCCTACAGGCACCTCATGCCTTTCGTGGGAAGCTCTGTGAGGAGGGGTCAGGGAGCCTGGGGATTTAAGCTGTCTCCAGTTTCTCATGTTGGCTCTCACTGGTGGGAAGAGGAGTCTGTCGGGTTGAGAACGGCTTCCCCTGTCCCTGCTGACCCAGCTGCTCCAGGGAAGGTTAAGCCTGAGTTGTGCAATGGCTTTTCCCTGTGTTTTTCCTGAGACTTCTCCTTTGCCCCAATTCCATACAGTTTATCTTTCTCCAGAGAGCCATTTCTAACTCTGTCTGGGCCTGATCCCAGAAGCACTGGAATGACAAGAAATCACGGAAGAGAGTTGCACTAATTTTAGTAAGCTTGGGAACACTTTCTGTGGAAATTAGAGAGAATAAGCCCCAAAAATACCTAAAGAAAATGATGAAAAATCTATAGATGAAGTCCTATTCCTCATTGAATTGAAAAGGAATATTTCTTATTACTGTAATTTACTTAAATATTGTTATGATTTAACTTTATATATTCTAAAGTATTTCTTGCAATCAAGGAAATATTTTAGTAAACAGAAAACATTTTAATTACTTCACAATAAGACATTTTCAAATCTTTTGTGGAGTTATACTTTTGTCTTTATGTTCCTACAAGGAATTCAGTAGAGGAAAAAATTTCTTTAGCACTGGGATACACTAGGATCCAAGCATTATGATATTTGTTTAATGTTTTCCTTTCCTAGTCTTTGGGTTTTTACTTTTCCTGGCAGAAATGAATAATTTGATTCCCTGAATAAATGTCATATACCTACTAATAACTCAAAGAGGAAAAATGCATCAAAGCAATCTCTTCAATAAAATGGTTTGTGTTACAGTATATATATATATAAAGGGATTTTATTAATTAAAAAGTAAAAATCACAATGATGTCCCATTCTGTTCTTCTCTCCAATAGGCACACTCACACACATACTCATATATATACACATATTTATGTATATGTTTTTTAAAATTGGTACCGAAAATGGTTTTATCATTTGTAGATCACTTAAAATGACTTTTCAGTGTATGACGATCTCACTGAAGTTAAACTGGCTTGCAGAAATTGACTCTTCTTCCTCTCTTACCCAAGAAGAAGTGGCCAAACTTCTACATCCAACAAGCCACATACTTAAGATTTCCCCTAGCAGAGACCTGTACCTCATCTTTTGATGAGGCAGAAGATGGAGGTGATTACCCATTAGTCCATTCTGCTGTGGAGGGTCGGGTGAAGCAACCAGCAGGACAGTTTGCCTGTGCCTGTCAGAGCTGATACTCCCAGTCACGTTATGCCTGCACTGGAACAAACTTCCTTCTACCATCCACACATGTGCCATACAGGGCACTCTCGGGTGAGATCTCCCAAAAGTCCCACTGCTCTATGGTAGGGACTTCTCATATGCCCTGGAGCTCAGGAGTTCCTCGTGGTGGTGACAGGGCATTGAACTTGTATCTGGTTCATGGGTGAGAAGACTCAAGTGATTCTCTGTCTAGTTGGTTTTGGTGTAGAGGGCAGAGATAAAGGGTGATGCTTTCACAGTAACATCTATTGTTGAGCAGATGGGCTGTTGTGTTCTACAATAGTTGGAGCTATTTCTGGGTGTGTAGTCTTCATTTCTATGCTTGAAAACACTACCGATATTTTATTTGTCCATTTACTGCAGCTGAAAGAAAAGAAATTACACGTAAATGTTCAGTAAACACTTGGAAGTCTCTCTGTTCCAAACCAATCCAGTCTGATGGAATACCTGCCCATCAAGGTTTACTTATTTGGCAGTGGCAGGTCCCTCTTAGCTATGCTGATGGTACTGATCCCTCTGAAATGGAGTACCTGCTGCCATAAACACCAATATTATCTTTTCTTTTCTCCCCTCCCTCTGAACTCCTTTATGAGACAGAAATGGGGTCCCAGAAACAAATAGAAAAGCTTTAGCGTTTGGATTTGTGATTATTTCTCCTTCTGAGAGAAACATTTGATCTTAGACTCATAAAAGCAACTTCAAACATAGGATAGGTTAGGGCGGGAGTGGCAACCCCACCAGGGAAGAATGAGTAAGAGGGTACGGACATGTGTGCAGAGGAGAGCTGCTGAAAGTCACTTCTGAGGCATTTATCATTTCATCACCCTTAACAAACTTATGCTCACAATATTCCCACAGATTAGGAAGTATTCATCTGTGCATGTGAGAAACAAGAAGAAAAAAATAAAAGAAAGAAAGAGACCAAATTCTTAGTGAACTCCCAAACGACCAAATCTTGTAATGTCATATTCACCGATCTCATCAGAGACAGGCATATCTTCCTTCTGATGTAGCAGAACTTTGCATTCACTGAGGCTAACCCTGACCCCAAACTCACAGAGCTATACTTTGCATATAAAACAATTGAAAACAAAAGTTCTATATTGTTCAGTATTTATTTGTTAAGAAATAATGGAACTTAACAGGGAAGTAAATGTTATGAAACTTGGACACAAAAGGAAAAAACTTACTGAAACTGTGAGCTAGTCCACTGCTTCCTGAGTTAAAGCACTGTAACTAAGGTAGCAAATGCTATTTCTTTACTCAGAGCCATTTATTATTAAATGTTTGATGTTTTGACCCATGTCAAGCTTTATCAAGAAAGCAATACTTTCTTGATACTTTTTTATAAAGATGAAGACCCTGAACTAAAGGCCTTTGAGTGGGAAACTCCCACAAACTATTTTGATCCTTTGGTTGGCATAAATTCTGCTTCAGTGTCTGAACCCTACTTTGAACTTAGCTACTTTTGTAAAAGCTGTGGAGACCTGGTTATCTGAGAGAACAGATCTGTTAAAGAACCCAGATTTGGTCAGAATATGCAGATTTCCTAAAATCCAATCATATCACAGGAAAATATATTTTTGGACAAAAAGTTGAGAGGTGAAAGAAGAGAGCAGAGTTTCTGGTCAGACTGGGAAGACCCACTCCAGAACTGTGCTTGTGGGTACCTGTCTGGTCAGCAGGAGAGTGAGAAAACACAGGCTTGAATTTTTATCTCTTGCACCGCAGAAAAATGCCTTTACCATAGACATGCTTCCCCTGGTGAAAAGCTTTGAAATGTTTTGGTTTCCTACTGATATGGAAATGGAAGAATTTTGTCGTGTCAAAATATTTCATAGGTCAGACAGTTCACTCTTAGCTTAGCCCTGTTGTGCCTGTGTCTTATTCAAGTTCTGTCCTCGAAAAGAATTAATCCAGAAATAATGCACATAGAAACACTCAGCAAGCACTATCAGTAAAAAGGCAAACAAGCTAAATGTCCTGTCAAATTATCACTTTATTCTTCTACCAAACAGTGTATAAATAAACCCTGACTTATCTATGTAACTCTTACGTACCTTTTGTCCTTAGATATGAAGCATTTTGTAAGCAGTAACTCTAATCCAGGATGTCATTTAAGCACATGTTTAAACTGTTCTTTGGAAAAAGACTTAACTGAACACTTGTTTAAGTGCTTTTCTAATTAGGGGTTAATTAATGAAACCTCCTGACTTTCCTGTGAAGGGATATTTTTCAGATAAAAAATGGAAGCCAGACGACTTGTCTTGCCAAGGACTGCACAGAGAATTAGAGGCAGAGCAAAGATTTGAGCACCTATCACCTCTCTCCAGACAGTACTGTTTTCCTAAAGATCCGTGCAGTCTTATTTCAAGCATTTACACTGCATTCACAGGCTAACTGGTGCACCACAGACTTTGAAGTCAGGAAGTGTGGTAGACTACAAGGATACAAGCTGACAACTTTTGAAACATTCTCTTATGTCTCTTTATGGGTCAGGACACAGCAGAATAAATGAGAACTTGGGTACTATTTTATTGACACCTTTTCTTTGTAATTCTTAGACCTTGTAAATCACTCAAAAAAAAAAATTCCACTTTTCTGCAAATCAGACAAAGAGAAAAGGAGAAGCATTTTATTTGACAGAAAAGGTCAAGGATGTTTTCCACTTTCATCTAAAATTCTGGCAGCCAAGGGAAATCCAGATTCATGAACAAGGAAAATTGCTCTTATGGTCAATTAATCTATTGCTTTAATTCCCTTCAGAGTGATTGCTGAGATCCCCAGGTGTTTTCACCCGGAGCCTGGTCTGCCTGTCTTAGTCTTTGATGACAGTCTGACAAATTCCTTATAGACAAGCGCTCACTGACACACATGTTAATGTGTCAGCCACACAGCAAAATATTGTTAGGTTAACTAAAAGCCTATGTACTAACTGTGTGTAAGGGCTAATGCCATAATTCTGTAAATAGAGCTGGGTCTTTTTGTAGTTGTGTATGAAAAAAATTATACCTTAAGAAAATTTTTTCTTACAAATATTCTATTTCAAGTTATACTTCTGTCTTTGACAGCAGCAGCCTTTCTGAACAAAGCAGGGAATACTGCAGTAAATTTATAGGAACATTTATCAAAACCTAGCAACACCACATTACTAATTTGGGATTCAGCACTTTACTAAATGTGCTAGAAAGTAGCAGCAGGAGATGTTCCCAATTTGTGAATGAATTCAGTGCTCAAGGAAGTGAATGAGCCAAGAACAGCCTGGGCAGAGGGAGGTGTGTGGTTCCTCATCCAGCTTTCCCTCTTCTCCACAAGACAGCTCTTTCTCAAAGTTGGATCCATGAATTTTGAGAGTTGGTTCCATATATGAGTCATTTTCTGAGCCATAACAACTTACATGAAAAGTAGAGTCTGAAATGGCTAGACTCACGGGAATATTTGGTTTATTCAAATATATTTGATTAAATAATATCCAGCAGAATATCTAGGACCTGAAAATTCCTGGATCTGCCTTCTTACATGGTTTAAGTCAACTTCTTTTTGATTTTGTCCTTCTCTCAGCATCAGAGACAGTAAATTAATCTTTTCCACCCACTGGCAAAGCTCCTGGCTCCATTCTTTCCCAGCTGCTCCCCAAGTTTCTCACTTCACCTTTGTACTGCTGTAGCATTTGTGTTCATCCTTTCCTTACATTTCCACGTTTTCTCACAAGTCCTCTTCTTTCAAAGGACAGTCTCTTTTCCTCAGGTTTTATATTTTAATTTAAATCTACTTTTTAATCTTTCCCTTGCTGCAGATTTTTTTTGTTTGTTTGTTTGCTTTTTCGCTTTTGTTTTTACCTTGTTTTGTGTTTTCCTTAAAATAGATACACTGAATGGTTAGAAATAGCAACATTTTTTAAAAAATCACCTTTTTAAAATGATCTCTCTCACTTGAGGCTTGCACCAGAGCTGTTTGAACACAATCTCCAGCAGGGCTAGCTAAGGCTTTCTGCTTTTCATTTTTATCTTGTTCTCTTTTTTCCCTTGTTTCTTTCTTTCTACTCATTTTCACTTCAGCTCTGAAACATGTAGATTTAATCCATACACATAAATTTAAAAAAGAAAGAAAGAAAAAGAGGGAGTATTTTTTCTTGCAAATGTCTCTACTTATGCAGATATTTAGCTGGTATTGAACCACAGACAGTAACCACAGAGTGACCACATGCTTTCCTTCCTTCCCAGGAGTCCTGTTAATCAAACCCTCAACTTGCATTACCTGGTAAGTTCTGTTAAATCAAAGGCAATGCACCAGTTTACTACAGCTGAAATATCTACAGAAAACATAACCTTTCTTTGGTTTTCTTTGTGTTCTCTAGTAGGCATATCACATCAACAAAACCGTAAAAGGAATCGCCACACAGTAAAACAGCAAGGCAATAGATCTATTTCTCACCTGTGCATTGAAGTGTGGTTCTTCTGCAGTGTAGATGGGGCCAACATGTTTGTCACTGACACGTAGAGAAAAGCTCATGTGCTGACAGAAAAGCTCTTGTGCTGACAGAGTAATTCAGGGCTGAGAAATCTATCAAGAAAGAGGCACAGAAAAGTTGTTCTTCTGAGCAGCATAAATGTACATAAACACACACATATTTATGCTGCTGGATCACCATCTCCTCTACTTTCTTGGATTTGTATATAGAGTATGTTTAAATTCTTATGCAGGAATCCAAAACGGTACCTTTGATTTTCCTCACCTTCTTAACTCTGCTTCCCTGTCTCTTATAAACATCAGGGGGTTTACCTCGTTTAGCTTTGGCCTTCTAAGAGCCAGTCATCTCTTTTAAACTAATTGATCACATCCCCTTCAAGGCTGAGGGGAAGAGCTTCATTCCATTCAAAGCTCTCCATATACATTTCCACAGTTTACTACAGAAGCTGGATAAGTTTGCATATTGAAATTATAAATAGCTGATAGTGAGAATGTTCTCATCATTTGTGGCTGCATCTTGTATAGCACACGAGTTGTTTAGCAGGGTCAAATATTTTAAGTATAAAAAGGAAACATCACAGATCAGAGCTAGGATGTTTAGGCAATCCACAGATGTGTAACAACACACTTTGCTAGGTAAGACACGTTAATATATATACACCTGAAAATCACAGGAATTGTTGGTGCAGCCCAGCTATTAAACATTTCGTTTAATCGTTCTTTCGTTTTAGTGGCCTGGCTTCTGTTTCTTCCTTCCCTTTCCCAGTGAATGGAGGACAGTCTCATCCCAGGCACTTCACGAACTCACTCACATCCCATGTAAAAATTGAATTTACTTATAACTCCATGGGTAGTAGAAAACAAAATCTGAGATCAGTGAGTTGAAACTGATTGACATTGATTGACTTTTTATTCTTTTCCTGAATCCAAACTTCTGTATTTACACTTTTTAATGTAATTAATTAGATGGAATTTGTTAACTTGTTTAATTTCATACAGTATTTTCAGTACCTTGTAAATATACCAGTCACAGTGAGGGGCATGCTTATTTGCAAAGAAAAGGTGCTAAGTCAGGTTGAAATAACAATTGTTTATATGTACATCGGATTTATTTCCATTACAATCTGAAGCTGTTTTTCAGTGCTCAGGTGCAAAAGGCAAGCAGTCCCTTATTCCTGAAGATCCAGTCAGGCAGATGTAACACTTGGAGTCCCAGCTGTGACCGACTTAAGGTTTGAGTTTTTTTGGGAGTGACAAAAAAAATGTGCCCAATGGAGCTGGGTAAGCAAAATAAGAATAATGCAATGTAGAAGCAACAGACTCATGTACAAATCACCTTTACCTTGCAATATTAAGAACATTTTTCCATATTTTTGAAAATCTAGAAACCTGAACTGCTGAGCAGTTGCAAATTCAGGAAGGCCCTAGCCAAAATTATAAGACTACTTCCTATAGAAAGAGGCAAAGTGCCACACGTTAAGATGAAAAATAAATATCTGAATGAGCAAGGGAAGAGGTCCCAGTTCATAGAGAAATAATCTGGGGATACAATGTGATTCAATGTCATTTTAAGGTAATGCTGCCTTACTTTTGCAAAAAGGTGAAACTTGTTCTAGGTCAGGTGATCATCAAGTCATATAAAATAATCTTTCTACTCCACTGAACATTTGTAAAGTCTCCATTGGATTATAGTACATGGATTTGGGTGCAACAGCTATGAAACAATAGAAACTAACTGAAGATAAGTTACCAAGGGTCTGAAAGCTGCAATAAATGGTGGAAGAGTTAGCACTGTTTATTGCAAAGAGTACAGAAAATGGAATGTGAAAACAGTTTTCTGGTTCATTTGCTGCAAAGTGGACCTGTGTGCTCCCTGTGGTGTCCATTACAGGACAAGAAATGGTGGCTTGCATTTCAAAGTATGGAAATTCCAGGGAAGGAGCTTTAATGAGAAAGATCAAGAGGTACGGGAATTGATTGCTGGGCAAGAAGATGGAGACTCTGGGACTGAAGTTCTTTTAAAACAGGTTCAAAAGACATTTCTTATGAATGACACAGTTCAGATGTTCCTGTCTTGAGGAGTGGCCCTTGTGGCCTATCCAGCTGCCTCCACAGGGATTTCTATAAATATGTGCTGAAGGTGCATTCAGTCAGCAAATGCAACAGGGTCAGCTTGTATCTCAAACCCAGCCTGATATCAGCTGAACTAATGCTCATGCAAAGGAACCAGAGACTAATGTCAAAATGAGTACGGAATCAAGACAAAAACACCGTGAAATACCCTCGCCAATAATCTTTGCCCCTCTGCCCCAGATGGGGATGGGAGGGCTGGATCTCGAGTCCCTGGTTGCTGCCAGCCTCTGCCATCACACAGCTCCTCTCACTTCTGCCCTCACTGCAGCGTTTCCTACGTAGCACTCCGGTTACAGTCTCACTAAACCCCACTTCAGTCTCAGTCCCTTTTTGTGTCTGTGTGGACAGATCAGCTGCAGATGGTCTTACACTAAGTGCAGGCAGCAGTGCCAAGGATAGCAGAGGATATGCAACAAAGTGGCTGGCATTTGCTGATAATGAAGAATAGAGTGGGTTTCTGTGGAATTATTATTATACAAGGTAAATTGCTCTTACAGTTATTTTAGAAGTCATATCTAAAAAAACGTAACCAACTCTAGAGATGGCATCAATAAATACTATTTATTTTAAAGTCTACTGTTGATAACGTGGCATATATCTCTAATTAGAGAGTACAAGAAATAAAAAAGTAAATTAAAAGGCTGGTTCTTTGGGGTTTTAATTTTTTTCCTCTTGTGGATGTTTGTGCCCCATTTAGTCATTCCAGAGGTATGAATAAAGTAATAAAGTTTAAGTTTGGAATTTATTTTTCACATGTAGGAAAAAAAAAAAATTGATTTCTACTTCCTTTAAACGAGATATAATAAAACAAGAGAAATCTGGAAAAATGTAGCTTTCCCTAATAAAATAAATGATGTGACAAATATAATTGGCTACTGAGAAACATAAAATATCCTTCAACCTTTTTGAGTAGTAGCAAACAAAATTTATTCCTCATGACTTAGTACTTTTCTCCAGAAGCAGAAGTCATTAAAAGCCTTCACATCTTTTAAGTGATGTAAAATCAGTACAGGTGAGGGATTTGGCCACATAGCTGGGCATATACTTCAGGGAAGCTTTCACTACAGACAATAGTTTCATCCATACGAACAATGTCATCATACGGATGCATCTCTTATTGTCAGAGTCTTTGAGCCTAATCTTGTCCTTCCTGAAACTACTGTTGATTCCAGTGGAGACAAGATGTGCCTCTGTATTTTTTAATACTCAAAGCAGACCTTCTATCATGGATGTCTTTCATGTAGAGTAACACACGATAGGACAAAAGATTTCCCTACCTACTCTTCATTTGTGTCTGCATACCAAGCTAAACACAGCCCTGGCTGAGTGTGTGTGATGGATTTGGTACTAGGGATTCTGGATGGATAAGGAATGTGACCGATAAGTCATTAAAAAAGATTTGTCACATTGTATTTTAAGCTTATAAACACCTCTATGAGAAATACAATTCATCCTCAATTTTAAGCTTGCTAATATTTTTCCAGCATCAAGTAGAAATAAGGAATGATATAAAACATAGATAATCACAGAATAAGAACATTGGTTGCTAATTAACTTGACCAGAGCTATGTGATTAACTTGTGAGAATCAGGGCAGCTTCTATCAGTATTTTGAGAAATATCTCAGATCTTGTTCAGTCATAACAGACTCACTTCTTCAGACACAGGATAGACACTCTATCTCTGAGTGGATGAAACTGGTTCCTCATCTGCATGTGACACATAAGTCCTTAGTTCAAGATGTTCTTAATTTTTCTTCTCTTTCTTAGAAAAATGGAAAATGTTACCATGAAGCAAGTGAACTGAAGGACCTAATTGCAATGAATCAGAAATAACTGCATTTAAAGTGCATGTCTCATCACTGGCTTGACATGCAGCACTTGAAGAAGATAGCTAGTCTGCATTTTGTGGTAAAATGTTCTGTGAACGTGCTTCTGCCATGCAGGGCCCTCAACATCAGCAGTGTGTGCTGCACTGCAGAGAAAGCAGGACAGCTGAAGTTACACAGAGAAAAGGATTCAGCTGAAGAAGCTAAACTGACTTCTACACCCTTCTGCAGTAGAATTCTGCTGTGAATAGGCATTAGGAAGGTATAGCATTGGGCAGCTTGGGGCAGTTTTAGGTTTTGCTATTTGCAAAATGTGCCAGGGAACAGCTGGGACTTCTTTTCACAGACACTTGCCCAACAGTATTTTTTGCTTTGGCCCTGCTGCCAGTATCTTCTGTCCTTAGGCTTGTCTGTGATCAAAAGGGAGAGCTGTACTGCTAGAGCTACTGTCATTCCTCCTCCCTCCAGTGCAGAAACAGCTCACAGAAAAGAAGGAGCTCCTTTGCCAATACCACTCTTAGAATAAGCTGCCCAGACAAAAAAACCCTGTTTACTTGTTAAATGGACTCTGTTGGGGCTAGGGCTTGGGGTTTTTTTAGCATATTTATGTTGGTTAAACCCTGAGATTTCTTTACTCCTGATAGACTTAGTTGTGCCTGCAAATATTTAAAAGGTGGGTCTGCCTTAAGAGTGTAATTCAACAGCTAATTCAGCAACAGCACTGAAAGATCCATGGACCCTTTTTTTCTGCTTCACATGTAGTATTTTTCAATTAAAATACCATGTTGTATTAACATGGACTCCCAGAAAAATTCTCAAATGGGTTATTCCTTAATTCTATGCAGCCTGCAGCCATATTTCTTTTTTATTTTGTTATTATTGAATAATGATGTGAATCAGCAAACGTATATGAAAAGCTTCCTTGGGCCTTAGGATTGAAATGGCTTCTTTCACCTACTCCAGCCAGTTAATTATGTGCACTATTAGAGACATTTTACATGACCTTTGAACAGTCAGATAGGTTCAGAACACTGATTTCAGGGGAAGTCAGATGCAGAATTACTTTTAAGGATAAGCCTCCTCTGTAATTCCACCAACACCATGAGCTGGCATAAAGTTCCTCTGGTGCACGCTGTGCTCTGGCAGCTCACTGCTCTGCTCCTTCCCCTCCTGCACACGAGCAGTTCCCTTTAGCCTACATAAGGGTTTGTGCAACTGTATAGTGAACTGCAGCAAGAATGTCATCAGGGTAAAACTAACTTGCCAAAAACGTGATTAATTTGAACCTGAATTAACTGCTTGACAGAGCTGACCCTGTGACCTGCCAGCACTCAGTGGCTATGACACTAGCACTAAGGCTATGACAGGTGGGAATAAGGCCCCTGTGAGGATTCTGACAAAAGTCCTCACTTGTGTCTGCCTGCTGCTCTGGGAGCTGCAGTGTAGATATGTGCACATGCCACAGTTTCTTCTCCACAATATGGGGAAACCAGTTCTTTCTCACATCTCATGGATGCTGTGAAGAGAAAATTTTGATCTTTGTATTTAACAGCTATTATAACATATGTGTTCCATAGGTAAATGTGGTAACTCCAACAGTAAAATGGAAATATATCTTCTGAAATGCAACAGGAATAGATCTATCAAATTTCAATCCTTTTGTTCACTTTAGAACCGGAGAATCACTCTGGCACCCTGTGCCTGATCCTGTGCCATGCACAAGCATCTCAGGAGTCTCAGTGTACGCATTCATTTGAATAACTTCACTGGCAAAAACAGTGATTGTAGTAGTTACTTATGAGAATAATTCACAATAATGCTGAAACAAACTAATATTGATTTTTTGAGAGGAAAAATGTGTCTTGCAGAGCATTCCCTTTCCAGAGACACCTGAATCTTTGTGAAGTCTAATGTAAAATACCCTTTGGGCAATTGGACAGTCACTGCTTATACATACCAATAAGAGGCTTCTGTAGCTACATTCTGTAAAGTAGGTCCTCTAAAACTGATATGGTAAAAATGTTGCTTTTTAATATTTTAATTGATTTTTGAATGGTTCTCAAGAGATGCTGTAATTGTGCATTTCAGTTAAAAATTTTTCAGGCTAATGTTGAGTTACTCACAACTTAAATGCGTGATTATCAGAAAATATACTATTTTTCATTAGGTGCAGGGAAAGCACAGGTTTAAAACGAAAGGACTCAGTGGATCACTAAATTGTCTGAGGCTATCCCATCAGTAAGGAACACCAGGTGTTCCACCCTGCTGGTCAAGATCCCAGAGGGGAGCGCATGATTTGCCTCATGTATTAGGCATTTGAAAGAGCATTTAGCAGCAGCTACCAAGCTGCACAGTTTTTCAGAGATAAGAGAATTATTCTTAAAAACTGCATCATGACAGTCACAGTCGGTCTGGAGAGAGTCAAGGCTTTTTCCATTGCATATACCCATATAATGCAAATTCTAGTGGTTTTTTTACCTGAAGATTAAGTACATGAAACTGGCTTTGTTCTTAATTGCAGTGAGAGTTACTTGCAGTTTCAGAGAAAGCAGTAACCATGATATGACTGAAGGAAATTTTAAAGAACTTGGAATATTTGAGTACATGTTGAAACTTTAATCTCAGCACTACATCATAGTTGGGTCTCCCTAGTTTTGAGGAAAAAAATTGCATGTTTTTTCTAAACATATATATTTTTTTGAGTGAGTGACTAGATCAACTAGAGAAAGTCTCTATTTCTCAGCAGTAAGAAAAGGACTGAAAGGTGTTATGAGAGGAAGAAAATCAGGACTACCTTTTATGTAGCTCTAAATTCATGGCCTATCATGACATTGTTTCCTCTCTGACTTCAGTCTATGTTGAGTCCAAGTCACAGAAGTATCAGGCATTCATTTTCTGTGAAATCAAGCCAACTGAAGCCAATGGCTTGATACGAATGAATACCAATGGGAATTATTAAAATGTCTTCCTGTTAAATATACAGTCAGATACCTGTACACTGATGGTTTAATTGTATTATAATGCAGATTGTATATTTTATGAATATTTTCAGAATCTACTGAAGATCTGGTGTGATAACAGAAAGGATGCTCAAAAATGCTCTTTCCATCCCTTTCCTCATTAAAATAATGAAGAAATGCAGCTATAGGTCCATTTGAAGCAATCTTCCATTTTTTGTTGTTAGTCAGTAAGGCTTCATTACACGTCAGCTGAAATTGTTGGAAAGACTGCTACTTACCTGAGAAAGCTTTGGATAAGGTATTTGTGTAGTAGAATTTCACTTCTATGAAGTCCTTGCCCTCATCTGCAGTGCCTAGAGCTGAATTTTCAGAAAGCCTGGAGATGGTTGGAGGAAGGAGTAATGTTAAATAGTGAAACCTTAAAAGAAAAATAAGGAATAGATCCATCATCTTGCACTGGAAGAAGTCGAACTAAACCAGGTAACAGGTTTCCTTTCTACAGGAAACCATCATTTGTGCAAGTTTGGATGGTGGAGAAGTATCTAATGAGTATGAATTTTGTGTCCATGAGGGAACATTCTAACAAAAAGTGTTTGCTGATGATTTAGTGAAGCAGACATATGAAAGAGATAATTTTGCACCTCCCTGTGGTCTTCCTATCAAATATTCCCTTTTAAATTGTTTCTATTAAGCTATTTGCAAAATTATCAGAAGGCCAGCTTCTGAAGGAGCTATGGATAACCCAGAAACCTTCTATGGCTATGCTGGTATCTTTGAGTGACTACTCCATGATATATTAATTTGTGTATGTCCAAACTGATTTCCACAAGATTGGTAGTAGTCTTTGGAGGTGAAAACATAATATTTAAATTATTGCTACTTTCCTGCAAATTTAACTATAAAAATATTTGGTATGTTTTCTCTTGTTGCTTCTTACGAAATGAACTATAAAAATTTGATTCTGTAACATTACTCAATAATCTGAGAAGGAACAGTTTATATTTTCATGCTACTTTTTTACTAGTTCCATGGAAATGGAGAATGGGGATATTGTGAGCCTGAAAATCAAGATCTAATCTTATAGTCTTATGTTGCCATTACAGGATGTTTAATTCCGAACTTATAATGACAGGGATTTTTTTTGTTTTGGTTTGGTTTGGTTTTTTTGTCAAGTAAGAGTTTCACTATTTGTGTAGCATATAAAATACACCTACAAACCACAGGAAAAACAAAAATTAAGCTTCCTAAAAAAACATACCTTTTAGTTTTTCACTCTCTGCTTCATGACAGCTAATGTGTTTTTAATGTAATAGGCAAAATTAATTTCAGAATTCAAATCAAACACTGAAGTTACCAGTTGATGTATTAAGCGTATCATGTCATATCCTATCAGTCCCTATGTTTGTACTACTAAAAATCAGTATTACATATTATTGAAGATCTTTAATACACATACATTATCAAGTTCTGTGCTCATAGCTAAAACGGATTTTAGAGTGTTAAATGATGATGCATATCACATGAAAGATATTATAGCTCATCTTTCCAGAGATCAGCATCTGGCTATTTATTTGCATTTTGATATTGGCTGTCATTTTAGAAAATATTTACTTTAATAAATGTTGCATTCCAAATCATTTTTTTTAATTAATTGATTTGGTTTTCCAATAGCTCATATAACCTTACAAGCAACCTGAATTTGATACATCTACTTTGTTCCAACTGATAAAATAAAATAGTAATTGGAGTTTCTATGAGAAAATGACATGACTACTAGGAGCTGAAAATCCTGATCATTTGATTAGAAAACACTGGTGCATTCTCTCCCTCCCCAACACACGTATTTGTTCATAATGGACGATGAAGCTAATTATACACTATCTCCCTGCGTGCTGACTGAAGCTGGTTTGCATGTTAATGTGGAGAAGAAACAGCACTAAGACTGTCAGTGCTGGACATGCTTCAATGTTGCCTTTTAATTAAAAGTTCAAATTTCTGAGAGAATAGCTGGAAAAGAATGTACCGGAATCTTACACAAGAGCTCGACTTACAAAACACAGCAGTCACATGGGTTTGTTTCCTGTCACACACTGTTAGCATCAATGACACTGCTGCTGCCAAGTTCACTTGATCTATGCATAAAAGAGATGCTTACTTTTCAAGAGTTATTTGCCCAGCAATAATAAAAACATCCCAAATTCCTTCATAGTTAACATGCCCCCACCCCCAGACATTATTAATATGTGGACATACAGATCAAGAAAAACAAAGTATTGAATTGCTGACCTCAGGACTTTTCCTATGGGGTGGGGGTTGCTTTGATTTGGGGTGGTTTAAGTTTTCTCATCAGGAACAGACTTTTCTTTTAATGGGTGTTGCATGAAAGCCCATTTTCTCTACTCACTGGCTTATCTGTAATGTTTTGCATGGATTTCCAGATTGAAGTTACTCTCATTAATGAAAATTGAGAAAGCTGGCAATTTTCTCAAAGCTAGGTTTATGTCCTGAAAATGCAACAGCCCAAGGAAAACAATGTCCTAAGTTTGTGATTTAAATCATTCATTCCTAGCAGTAAGTGAATATCATATATTCAAAGATATCATGTTAAAATGTCCCAGAGATATTCATTCCAATGAGTCACATCTGATTATCTGTTGCACTGGGGTAAATACAAAGCAATTTTCCTCACACAAGTAAATCGATTCTAACACATAACTATGCATTGGAGTCCAACTGGCCCACCCTTTTTTGATCTTTGGAGCTTAGAACAGCAATAGAATAATATTTGCATATTTGGTCCATTATAAAACCAAATACCATTATTTAAATGATAATTGAAATACTTTCTTTAGTAAAGACAGCATAAATGATACATATATGAATTAATCATCTTCCCTTATGAACTTGACAGTTCAATGAAGAACATTATTTAGCCAATGAATGATTACATTGATCAGCATAACATATCTAAAGTTTCATTAGATAAATTAAGAAAATTCTTTTAGTGAAAATGGGGTTGACCTTGGTGCAATCTTGTACAATTTTTTCAACTTAAACTCCATTAGATTGTTTTAAAAGTAATTTTTTAAAGAAATAAACGTCAGATCAGAGGAAAAGGTAGTCTAAACCAATGTCCTCTCTCTGACCATGACTGAAAGTGGATTCCTAATTAAGCAAAAGAGAGGGTACACATGTATGGTATTTACTCAACCTGTTGTTCTAAGAAGTTCTTGTGCTTCTTGTGTTCTGTGATACAGCTTTTCCAGTGGATATTGAAGGCAGATGAGGCACCTGAGACAGCAAGCTTCTGTTAGTCATTCAAAAATGTTCTTCCTCATACATATCTTACTTTGAACATATATCTGATGGCTTACTTTCTCTTTCTTTTTTTTTCTTTTTTTAAAAAATTCAATAATTTTTACCTTTTCACTCTTTCAGAACTTGAGAATTAGTGCACACATTTTTGTTGTGCTATGAATACATGGCAGATTGCCCAGTCAGATGAAATAAAAGGAGTGTAAGCCAAAGTCACCTTTGTCCTGGTGACCTTTCTAAGATTTTGATCTAGATTCCTCTTCAAGAGCACTTATTCTAGACAATCAGATCAGCTCAGAAGCTAGCCCCTCCTCACAAAAGAGCCTCCAAATGTTAACTTTTTCTGTTACTTCACTTTTGATAGGTATAAAAAATCCTGCACTTGTTAGCCAAAGAATAAAGTAGTAGAGAACTAAGTTGCCACAGCTGCTCAGGCATTGCTTTAAAGCCAGGACACTGCACTTCATGAATCTGTTTGAACTTTGCATCGTGAGGCTTTGTTGCCGTAGGCGCTCGATACATCCAGTTCGGAGGGAGAGGCAACCCATGACTGCAGCTCAGACCTTGGGTGACCCCCGTCATTTCCAAGGGGCAAAGCTGTCTGTATTGACTAGTCAGAGCAGATGTTCCAGCTGTGGACACATCTCGTTCAGGCATCTGAATTTGGATAAATCCAGGTGGTATAGTTGAAAGACAAGTATTGTTAAACAGTTTAACAAATATTTAACATATTTTAAAAAATAATTTTATCAAGACTTATTGGTGGATTATATACAGAGTTTTAAAAAATTAGTTTCCAACAGAGGTTCCAATAGATGTTTTTAGTTGAAATAAGTGTTTTTGAAAAGCACATTTCAAATCGTCATGCCCACAGAACACTGGAACATATTTCACATGTGCATACGGGAGAGTCCTCACCAGACACATTCCCATGCCCAGACAAACATCAGAGAGAAATGATCCCACTTGAGTGATGTGAGTGACCATGTCTACAGAAAATGACTTGATTTTCAAGAGTCCATGAATGATTACAGCATTAAATGGTTCAAAAAGATGATTACTGAAAAAGTTGAATAATTGTTTTCCCAAAATAGAATTATCTACATAGATATTCTACAATAAAGTAGAATTACTACAAACAATAAAGATACTAAATTTACCAAATAACACTTTTGTTGTGAATTAGTCACTCCATGACAGCTACAAGCACAAAAAGACATAAAAGCACATCAAGAATTGCTTTGTGAAATTTGTCACAATTGACAGCCTTCTGTTAAGGTCTCTGACAGAATGTAAATGGGGTCTGTATTATTTGAATAATGTAAAAAATAGGAGTATGTCAAGTCTATTGAATTTATTTAGACTTTATCACTCTAGGCCTTCAGTTATACTAAAAGAGCCAAGTGCTTCCTACAAACATTTTGCCAGAGGCAATATTTTACCTTTATTTAGCAAACAACAGTTAACAACCTTTTAAAAGCTGTAAGATCATTTTAATTTTCTTCTATTCTCTTTGTTTTTAATCCCCAAAATAGAGGTTTAAAGATACACTTAAACTGTATTCAGAACATAGTAAAGGAATATTAGCCCAAAAAATTCTCTTTACCCAAAAACAGAAAAAATATTTGGCTTTACTTATATGTATTTTTATTCATGTACTCACAAAACATGCCAGAGAACTAATAATGTATTTTGCAAATAAGTTATGATCTAAGACATCAGTCTGAGAAAGCACATATGCACATGCCTGATCAGGGAAGTACTTAACCATATGCCCAGCTTCAGTAGGACTTAAGCATATTCAATGGGATCCTTTCCAAAATTAGGGCCTGAGGCAGTGAGGTATTGAAGGAGAATATTAGCACAAAAAGTCATGGAGTCATAGAATCATTTAGGTTGGAAAAGACCTCTGAGATCATTGAGTCTGATCATTAACCCAGCTCTGCCAAGTCCACCATTAAATCATGTCCCTAAATTCCACTGAACTAACTTACTCTGCAGAATCAAGCTGACCAATAAATGTACCGAGGTAACCCCCAAATAGACTATTTTTTAAAGTGAATATTTCAAGGATCTCACTCACAACACAGGCCCCAAGGAGCCATGGTGGCATGACCGGGCTGGTGATATGCCATGGGAAAAGGGTGAGTGGTGTGGGAAGACTGAGAGATCAATGCTGGAGCTGAAAGATGAAGAAGAAACTACCACCACCACCACCACTGCCACCACTTGGCTGGAGCCTTACACATTCCCTCCAAGATGTGGATGTAGTGAAATGCTTTTCAGAAACTCCATGTTCAGGCACAGTTTGCCTTGATTTGTTGTGTAACATTTTCCATGTTCATTCACTCTTCAGTTTTCTAGGATGTAATTTTTGGTTCTTACAGTTGATTCTCATTCCCACAATTACAATCTCCATTTTTGTTGATTTAAGGAGTTTTACATGTTCATGATACTGTTTTTAGAAGTATCAAGCCTTGTCTTTATTAAACAAATGATTGACTCTGGAACCCAGCTACTAAAGAAACTGACTCTGTCACGGATTTGTATTGAAAATAAGCCCAGAAAGCAATAAAATCAATTGTAGAAAGAAAATGGCAAGATTTTTGAATTCTGAAAGCAAGTTCAGCATCATCCTTACAGCAGAATATGCTGCATGGGGAAATAGCATTTGGGATTCTTGGCTCATTCCTTCCCTTCTTGTCTCAGCATATGCTGAAAACTGAAGAAGCACATTAGCAGCCAGACACTCAGTATCCTCAGGGGTCTCGTTCCTCAAGCATACTTAGTACACTTAGGCAGCAAATGGAGACCGTTTTTTCGGTGCTCAGGGGAAAATTATGTGATTTAGGCATTTGAGAATGTGGTGTTGACAAGTTTGAAAGTAAAAGAGGAAAGCTGAAGATCTTGATTCTTGATTCTCTTTGAAATCTGTGAATTCTTGTGAACAAAACAAACCTTCCAATGTCTTTGAATTCCCCAATATTTTACCAGTGTGAGATGTTCCTTTGTGAAAGTTTTTTTAAAAAAAGCTACTAAGTCTGTCATTTGACCCATATTTATTTCAGTTGTAATGCAGCACAAGCAACCCATACTACTTCATATCTCATGTTACTCATTCCCACTCTTCCCTCACTCCCTCATTTTGTCAGTACAACCATTTGCAGGGCTTTGAAGAGAACTTGATTAGATAAGTGACCTGGGTTAAACATAAATCTTTCACATTTACTCATTCACAGAGCTCTTTTCTAGCCATATCAACTCCTGATCCAGATGACCACATGAGGCCTCATCTGATGTGGATGTGAGGTGGCAGCAGAAACACATCAGGTGCCTCAATGGAGTGGGCACTGTGAATGGCTTAAACAAACTGTGAAATTGTACCAAGCCATCTGCTCTTCCCTCCCTCTCCCCATGGCTGCCAAACATGGACCATTTCCTTTCAACCCTCCAAAAGAGCTATGTGTTTAATTTGTTCAGTTCTTCAGTCTGTCTCCTGATGTTGCAGCTAGAGAGGCTGAGATGGGACAGAATGTGGAACTGTGCTTGGAGAATGAGGTAGGATCCTTCATGTTGGACTCCAGTGCATGAGCAGGATGAACAGCAATGTGTAAGCTGCTACATGAGATCTTTCACATATGGGGCAGTGTGGAGACTGGCGGGGAGGATGGAAAGGAGGAGTCATGGACGTCAAGGAAATAAACATCAACTTATTATTTTGAATCCCTCTTGATTTTTGAGCTGAACACTCTTTATACAGAAGCCTGAAATCAGGTTAAGGCATGTAGTTCTAGGTGGAATGTCTACACAGAAGCTTTCTGCAGTTTAGCTCCCCTACGCGGATTTCATGGGTTTCAGTTAATTTATCTTACTTTTCTCGAGAGAGAACACCAAAGTAAACCGCAGGAAGAACAGTGTGCTTGAGTCTTGTGCACCCGGTGTTACTTCAATGCCAGGTTTGTTCCAGCAGCCTCAGTGCACTGCTCTCCTCCCTCTAGGCAGACACTGGCAGCCCTGCGGCCCGCACAAGTGTGCAGGGGAGCGGGAGAGAGGCCGCGGCCGTCGGGCAGCCCTGGGCTGTGTGTCGTCTGCTGGGGCAGATGACTCAGAGCAGAGCCGCCAGACGCCGTGAGGTCCTGCTGCAGCCCTGAGACATGGAGGTGACAGCCCGTTCTCCGAGATGTCACCAAGGTGCGTTCATCATGAAGCCCCTCACTCAGGTGTACTCCTCTCTGGCCCCTGCATCTCTGGTTTCACAGTGCAGGGCAAAAACTCACTAGCAGGAATTTGAGTTCTGTGGGGATGCTGACGGGTGAAGGAATCCAAACAACTAACAGTTAACCAGCAAAATAAATTACTTATATTTGAAGAGAACTGAGCCATGAACTCTTAAATTTCTATTGGAAATCCTTGTTAGATGTGACAACCATGGTTTGAGTTTACACCAGTTTCATCAAGGATTTTCAGTCATCAACCACTGACATTTTTTCTCCCAGGATAGCATTTACTAGATAAGATTTCATGGCCTCTCTTCACATTTTAAGAATTATTTTCATTATTTTCAATTTAATTCAGTTACATTTAATACAATTTAATTTAATTCATTTAACTAAATAATTCAATTTAAGATTTTTGAGCAGTTTTTAAATTATCAGCCCATGAATTTGCTTATTATATGGGATTTTCAAAACTCTTAGGGTTCTAATTAAATCACAAAGACTGTTTGGATATGATCATCACGAGTGTTAAATTAACTTCTTGAGAGCCATTAACGAGACATGATAATGTCAGGTGTTTTACTTTTTTTCTAAGTGACAGAAGAAATTCAGCTGCTGTGAGCTTGTGCTTAAAAAAACATTAAACTGAAATAAATTGCTGTTAAGGGTTTGTTTCTTTAACCTTTTGTTCGATAAAAACTCAGAATCAGTTAACTCAACAGCTGAGAACACATTTAATCTTGATTGCTTCATTCTAGCATTACTTAATTTAATTTCTTTTATCTTTATCCCTAGCTTTGAAATCTTACTAGCTCTTTCCAAACCACTATGATTGATAGTCATGTTACTCTCATGTGAATTGGTAGTGAAGGTGATGTTTCTCTGCTTTGAAAGCAATGCCACAAATGAAATTGAAAACCATACCTTTAAAAAGAGAAAGAGTACTTATGATTTGGGTAAAAATATCAGCCTTGGGGCCAATACAAAAATTGAAGTATAATAGTAGCCTCGTTTACTTATATCCTACATTTAATTTACATTTTATATAAACCCTTAAGTGCCAATTTTAATGCTAAATGAGCTGTTACTTTGGAAATAGATTATCTGGCTTGATGGAGTGCCAGAAGCTTTGATATTAAGTTCAGCACAAGGATAGTTGAAGAAAGCTGTCTTAAATGCAACAATTTTCAAGGACAGTGGGAATATATTGCTCTATTCAGAAAACTCTGTATGCTAGACATGCTGTTTATGGCTTATATGGACTGAGAAGTGGTAAAGCACTCTGCAAGCGTTTACCCAACATTTCCATTACTCAGACCGCCCTTAGTATTAGCGTGCCCTAGCATGTGAAGCTTTTAGGTCATTCCAGCTCAACTGGAACTCAGAGATCTAGTTTTACTACGATGTACTGACAGCAAGAAAAGCAAAGAAACTGGGGGCCCACACCGAAGTGCAGGTTACTGACTTGGTGCCAAGGCTGGCAGTAGAACAACATTATGGAGCTGAAGTCTCAGAGAGCAGCCTGGGTGGCTTCTGTAGGAGCTGAAATAATCCACGCTGGAGTTCCAAGTCCACTCTCTGCTTGCCTGGGCACACCCCAGTTTGTACATTTGGGCACCTAGCTTCTGGCTAAGCAGCTCAGAGATGTCCAGGGAAGTATCTAAATGTGTCCTAACTCTCCCAGGTGAACCATCAGGCATGTTCAGTGTGTCTGACATGCTGGACTAGGAAAACCTAACAGTTATTATTATTTTAATTCAGAAACAATCATTCACGATCCTGGTGGTTGTGGGAGCCAACCAGTTTGACCACCATCCTAGAAACTCTCCATCTTAAAGGGAGTGAGCCTATAGCTCCTACTGGCAAATCACTAGGATGGACACCCAGCCGTGGGGCTGCTTTGCACAGCTGCTGGGTTACTGCACAGAGGAGAGTAAAGGCTCTGTGCTACCACAGGGCAAACAAAGGAGAAAGGTGCACCTCTGTCTGCCAACACAGAGGGTGTTTACCCATAAAGAAAGTCTTAGACTCTCCTTTGCTTCCACAAATACCTGTAGATTTATTCAGTGATTAACTTTTTAACACAACATTCCTAGATCAAGGGCTGCAAAGGAAGTCACACTTATTTACATAATTTGTATTGCATTAGCATCTACAGTCCCTAACAAGGTTGATCTCTAATGTTCTAGCCAGGGTATTCATTTTCTGAGGGACAGTACGTAAGAGTTTACAATTTAACAAAGAAAACGCGGGGAAGAATGGAGTTCTTATGATGTATATGAGTTTAGACCATTATGGACCCTTTTACCCTTGTGTGAATTTCACTTAAATTTATATGGTTTTGTCTCTCCCATTTTCATGGTGAACTGAAGGGCTCTGTACACACCAAAGCACCCAAAATGTTTTTAATATCTACCATCATACAGATATAGTTTCTGAAGGGCTTGAGAATGACATGACATACTGAAATTATTCTTCATATCAATAAAAACAGATTCTAAATGAGGTGCATAAACTGAGACATGTTACATTTTGTGTTTGAAAGATTTACAGGCTACTAAGCATTCAAACTATCCTTAATCTACAAAGAGCAGTAAAATATATCCCTCCAAACCAAAAGCACTAACACTTCTGGGAACTTAAATTTGATTAACGATATGAATTGCTGTAGACATTTGTTTTTCAGATTTTGACCTTAAACAAAACATGAGCCACTGAAGAACCAGCACTCATCACTTGTAATTTACAGCCATGTCTTTTTCTGCCCTGTCTTTTCAATAATCCCCCAAATTTTTGTCAGTGATAGGCCTAGTCACCTTTTTGTTTTGGTTTGGTTTTTTGTTATGAGGCTTTGTAACAAGAAAAATTGATTTTGATAGTTCATAGAAATTAAATCAGTGCTGAAGCAAGGACCTATTAATCTTGGAAGAGGGGGTCACAATAGGCAAGGTGTGTACTGAAGCCACCTCTCTTCTGCTTCTAGAGGCACAGGGACATTTTTTTCACTTGAGTAGATATTCTACCTATGCCATACAAGCTAGGTTAGTTTGAATTCACCCAAACTACATGAACCTGAATTAGTGTGCTGCACCCACCTTGAGATTCACTTGGAATAAAAAAAATCTGTATCAATCTCTTCACTGGAACTCTTTCTCATTCTCTTTATTCTTCATGCACACTTCAAACCCTGTGGAAAAATCTTATGACAAGTAGGCAATCTGTCCCTGTCATTGTACCTCTCTGGACTCATCTGTAAGAATCATTAGAAGCAGGTGAAATTTAGCTATTAGTGATGCAAAGATTCTTTGTATTATTATGTTGTCTGAAATAATCTCTCTATATATAGATTAATTTTTTTAAAGAAAAGACTAATGAAACTCACTAGTTCAACTAAAGACCTTTCTGGGTGAACTTGAGAAAAAGTGTCTTGTCCCCGCTGTGATAGATATAGGGAAGTGTCAGGCTGTAGAATTAGTCCTCAAAAATCAAATATATATATGTATACAGACACACACATATATTTATTGTATAACTTCATTCATAAGTGTGATTGTATACTGCTGCAATATTACAATCTGCATAATGATATACTGTTGATTTTATAGTTAAAATATTCAAAGTAGCTGAGAACAACTGGAATAGAACAGAATTGAATATTTAGGTTGGAAGGAACCTACAACCATCATTTATTCCAACTGCCTCACCAATTCAGGGTTGACCAAAAGTTAAAGCATGTTACTAAGGGCATCGTCCAAATGACAAATACCGACAGGCTTGGAGCATTGACCGCCTCTCCAGAAATGCTGCTCCAGTGTTTGATCACCTTCTTGGTAAATAAATGCATCCTAATGTTCAGCCTAAACCTTCGCTGGTGCAGCTTTGAACCATTCCCGTGCAGCCTATCAATGGATACCAGGCAAAAGAGGTTGGCACTTCTCCACTTACCCTCCTCAGGAACCTGCAGACAGCAAGGAGGTCATTGCTCAGCCTCCCTTTCTTCAAACTAGTCATGTCAAGTCCTCAGCCACTCCTCACAGGACATTCCTTTCAGCCCTTTCAACAGCTTTTTTGCTCTCCTTTGGATGCATTTAAGGACCCTCACATCCTTCTTAAATTGTGGGGCCCAAAACTGCACACAGGATTCAAAGTGAAGCTGCCCCAGAACTGAACACAGAGGGATAATCACAGTTTATGACCAGCTGTTTATGCTGTATTTGATGCATCCCCAGATGGGGTTTCCTTTCTTGGCTGCCAGGGCAAACGTTGGATATTTGCATATGTATTATTTCATTGTATTTGTACTCAAGCCTTCGAGTTCTTCAAGTATCTGAGAAAACTACTATACAGAAGCCCATTTAGTAAAAACTAAATTGGCCCTGAATCATGCTGGGAAAAAGAATATGTGGTAGGAGATATTAACACAAGCTTTCGCAAGTCTTAACTGGACGTCACTGTAAGCATTGTAAGTCTCCTGCTTTGTTTCAGAAGTTTGACATACTACTACCATTAAGCCCAATTTTGTGGCTACACTGAATGTAGCAGGGCCCAGGAGAGGTTAAGAGTTAAAAAAATTAAAATATGAAGGTGGGAAAGACAGAGTTGTGGAGTATTTGCCAAGAGTAATATGTAGAGAAGGATCCTGATGAGAGAGGAAGAGGATGCTGGGCCAGAGCCCTGCCTTTGAGCCCCTGCCCTCCCTCCTGCTGCCAGTGCAGGGGGCTGCCAGGAGCCAGGGCCACCCCTCTGCTCCTGCTTTGCCCACAGCTCCTCACCCTCTTTGCACTTCTCCATCCACCTCCACCCAGCCTACACAAACGGCTCTCAAAGTAGAGGTAAGCAGAAACGTGCCACAGTTATGAGGGAAAAGGCCAGGAGAAGGAAAACACTAATTTAGGCTAAGATCAGGACTTCTCCCATCTTTATAGTCTGCAGACTGCTTTAATTCTTGTCTGTGAGCAACTCCCACAGAGCAAGTGAAATTACAGTGAACTATGACATAATTGACGAAAACCCCAGGATCTTGTTTGAAGATGACCATATACTCCTGTCTGCCAATAAAATTACACACACATTGATTTCTGCTTTCACTGTCACCACTCATCTCACTTTTCTGCTGTTCTGTTTCTAAAAATTTAAAGAGTCTGAAAAAGTACATTATCTACTCAGATTTTTATATATACTTCAACACTGAATGTACAAAAGGATTGTTTTGACAATTAACTGAAAATGCTGTTATACTTTCTAGCTGCAAAACTGAACTTACATTACCTCAACTGACCGGACCCGTAGCAGACTCTCAGATGGAATGTATGCATCACTCTTTGCCAATTCAGAGGTTATTTAATACGGCATGTCTGGAACCAGCCTTTTTGTTGAAATTGTTTTGGCTAAGAAACTATCCAGATGAGTCTACTGCAAAACTATGTGCTTTGACTGTGATTTTCAGAGTTGGTCTGGAATCACTCTGCTCAAAATTGGGCAGTGTTAGAGATTACTTCTTTTGGAGAATATCTCTGAAACCAAAGGTTTGGTTGGGGTTTGTAAATTTTAATTTTATTTATTTATATATATAGGATCCGTACAACTTATCTGTGCATGTATTATTGTACAAAACTAACTTTTCCTTTACTTCTCAATTTTTTTTTCACTGTCTGTGATAAAATTATTCAATACAACATCAGCAGAGATAGGCGATAAAGATGGGGAAGAACTGCAATTTAGTCATGTGGATGGAAGCTATCATTTTTCAGTATTCTGTTTAGCCATGAATCATACTATCCAGAAATGGTTAGTTACTATGTTAATGGAAATAGCTGATGTATTGCAGTAAGTGCTGGCATTTTTCTGCTGTGATGGCTTTCTATTCACACTAATGAGCAATTTTCTTTTAAATTGGTTTTACTGTTCAATTCATTGTGATACCTATTTGACATTCCAGAACAAATTTAGCTCTCATTTATACTAGTGCAAATCAGTTATCAGTGCAGATCAGCTATCTGTTCTCATCAGTGTTAGACCTTGAATTGTCCAGTGTACTAAACAAGACTTTAAGCATATTTTCATTGCACTGAGATAGTTAAGAAGAATCTGAAGTGTCAGGGTTTTATTTCTTTATACTGGTGAAAGAAAGAAACTTTGGTCTTGTGTAGTTACATGTACTATTTCATACCTAGGAGTGTAGCTATGTATACCACAGGCTGTTCTAAGTAAGAGGAGTCTGGGCTATACTCGAAAACAGCAATCATGGTGAGTGAAATATTAAGCCCAAGTCAATAGTCATTGCTGAGAAAGCAGAGCTTGTTAACCTGGGCATGACAGCCCCACTGCTGCTGCTGCTGCTGCTTTTGAAAAGTGACTGAAAAGCTGTGTACACTGGCAGGAAGGTGCCTATGGATTTAGTGGGGGTGAGCTCAGGTACAACCTCACCTGCCCCCGGCTGGAACATAGTGAAAGGTGGCACCTGTGGGAGAGGCAGAAGCAATGAGTGTGCCAGCTCCTCCCTCAGCCACTGGAGTTCACAATCTGGCATATTAATTTGAGCTGCTTTTCTTGGATGAGATTTGTCTGGATGGTTTTTCAAGTCCTGCGAGGTAGATTGAATTCAATTTTTCATCTTACTCATCATTAAGTGTGTAATGGGCAGTTATAGGTTTGTAAAGAAACTAGGTCAAACAGTAGCCTGCTTGTATAAGCTCCAAATATCTGGTTCACTAGAGTCTGGTATATTTTAAATGAGAATAGGTGGTATTTTGATGTACCTTAAAGAGCATAAAAGGATAAATGTACATTAGCCATGAATAGATTTTTCTTTTAAACTATGCTGGAAATTAATTATGTCCCAAGTCCAGCACTTCCCTCTTCAGGCCTTTGGGATGTGCTCAGAAATGCAATTTCAATGTCCAAAATTCAAGTTATGTAGTTTAAATCCTGCCAGCTGTCACTTCATGAATTCTAATACCATCTCAGAAAAAAGATAATTTGAAGTCCAGAATTTAAGTCTATTTGGGAATATAATGCAAAGTACCATAAAATCTTTATACAGCCCCCGCACACTCTCATTTAGTGTTGTCAGTAATTTGTCTAGCTTGTGACACAATAGATAATACACCATGCAACTCTTTTTAGCAAAGTTAATGCAACAAAACCAAACCAAACCAAACCAAACCAAACAAAAAAACCCAAACAACAACCAAACAACAACAAAAAAACAAAACAAAAAACCTCCAAGAAACAAAAACAAAACACAAAAAAACCAAAGCCAAACCCAAATAGTTCACCATTCCCATTTTTGAAATTTTAAACAGGTCTGCCAGGACCATAGGTGAAGAAAAACCTAGAAATTATAAATTTATAAAGTTTGCAAGTGCACGTCTTTGTACAACATTCATAACGAAGGAAAAAGAAAGGAAGAAATATGTGCTAGACACTGAAACACCAGATTGCAAGGCACAGCCTTAGGGTTCCTGTGTGGGCATTCCTGCTGAGTCTTCAGGAAGCCACAAAGCCATATCCACCATTTCTCTTCATGGCTTTTATTTCTTCTGAGCTTCTCTGGGGCTCTCTGCTTTTTACCCTGTGCTTGTAAGAGTAGTTGATTTAATCAAGAACTAGATAATGAATTATGATAACAGCATCTGGTTATGATAACAGGCTATGGTAGATAACAGCACACTCAGTCAGTAGACAAAGTATCAAAAACCGTGTAAGGATTCACAGAGTGGAAATCAAGGCCTGAGAGAGCAGAAGCAACTGTAGCCATATTTACAAGTTCACAGGGAATGTGAATGTGAAAAGTTTTCAGAAAGTGCTGGTTCCTCATCTTCAGGGGCCTGGAGTCCTTTTATATAACCCACTCTGGGAACCCAAATTTATGCTACTGAAAATGAAGACACTGTACCTTTCCTGGACTAAATCCCCATCTGGATCAGTCTTGCTCCAGTGGCCTAAATCTCACTTTCCCTTCTGCTCAGCATCACACCTTTGGTATCTCCAGGGGTAGGGACTAGTCCTCATCTTCAGCTATTCCACAGCCTTGCACTAAGAACATCTTAAAAACGGGACCTGCAGATTCAAAACTACCACAGGCCAAAAAGAGTGAAAAGTGTGGGTTTTCCATTTTGTAAATGTTAGTCTATTCTGTTAGGCTATTGTGTGGAAATCAATGTATGACCTGAGCATGTCTAATGGATCAGGCTTCTCTAAGGAGTTTGGGTAGGTTTAGCTGCCTTGTGCCTTTTATCAGCTTGTGCTGGAGTGTAGAAGCTTTATACCCTCAGCCAAAGCATCTCTGAGTAAGTGATATGCCAGTCCTTAGGAACTCTATGCACTGAAACAGAGAACAAATTGATTTTAAGCACCTCCAAGGCTTAGACAGGACCTGAGTGTCAGCAGTCTGAGAACTGTGGTCGTGGTTTCAGGGTCTTGGGGAATGAGAATGAAACCTAATCAGAGAGGCAGGCAGCAGGTGCCTGGGCTTGGTGTAGCAGTTCATATGAATACCTGCACTAGCCATTCACATTCTTGTCTTTTTCTAAGGAAAAAGAATCAATGTATTATTTTGTTCTACCCTGACCCCACTTATTACTTGAGCTGAGTGAATGATTCACAATATATATTTTTCTTGACAAACAGGGCTGATTTCTTTCTTCTTGGACATGAATCTATGAAACCATCTGCCTGCAGCTACGAATAGATTGTGGTTTCCTCATGTTTATCTGTCTGAAAAATTGCAATGATTTCCACCTTCCCCTCTTTCACCTCCCCTCTCCCAGTCTTTTTATCTCTATAGATTGATCTGGACCTTACCTCTGATCTTTGTTTTCTGGTCACAGAAATCATCAGCATGGTGTTTTTCAGCCACAGGTACAGAGAGCTCACATATGTTGCTACTTGCTCTTGTTTAATCATTTGGGTTTTGTTTTGATAGATGCTCTCATGATGAACAAGATGTTATGATGAACAGGTTTACACGTTTCTAATTTATTCCATATGTTAAGAGCTGGGGGAAGACACTAAAAACAACATAAAATGAAATTGAGAAAGGTTGGTTAGCAGAATAAGCAGTTTTCTGAGTAATTTCTAGCCCTAAAGCTGACACGGAGATTTGAAGTCAAACATGTTTGAAACCTTACAAAATTACTTTGTAATTAAATTTCTGCTATCTTTTATTGTAGTAACATTCTGTGACAAGCAAGTACAGCAGTGGCAGGGTGCAGGTTGAATGAACCATAACAGATATGAATATTTTTAAAAACTCACAAGCATTTTTGGAAGGACTTATGTTTAATTTGGGATGTATTTTGCCATAATCATTCCAGCCTTTTTTATGCTTGATTAATCATTGCTAATTTGTGAACTGACTAAGACAAGGGTTACTTTTCGCTGCAAGAATGTGAGTCATCTTGGTGGATCCAAGGCATGTCACTCCCTGTCTGCTGTAAAATTATATTTTTATGTCTTTCTAGAAGCCTGTTGTCTAATTCAGCCCTACAGCTGGATCAACAAAACAGCACTGAGTGAATCATTCACTGTCATCCCTGTAAGCAAGGTTCTTGCAGTAACTCTGAGTCAAGTCTAGAACTAAAGCCAAATTTAAAATATGGCCCCATCTTAAACTATTTCTTTACATGTAAATATAAGGTCTGTAGTTGTCTTAAAGATTTATTTTTATTCTCTGAAAACAAATCTGGGAAAAGAGATGAAAGAGAACTGATACTACACTGAAATCATGTGAACCTCAGACAGAAAGGCTGATGGTAACAGATATTTTTATATCCTTAACATTCTATACACTCGCAGCATATTGACTGCCTTTAGTTCACTGACCTCAGCAGCAGTTTAAAGCATTTGGTATAGCAGGAGTTAAGAATCATTTTACAGGTTGGAATGTACAAAAATGGCAGCTTATGTGAAAGACTGTTATGGCATCTTGGGTTTCACATGGAATCTTACTACTTTTTTAGGCTACCTAAGTGCACCAATCACTGGCTCTCAAGGTATTCAGAAGCGGCTATTTAATTTCTCAGATTTACATTTGACACTTAAGCATGCATTGAGTCCTGATTTCAGCTGGATGCACAACTTTTCTTTTTTTCCTTTTTTTTTTTTTTGGATTAAAATTATTGCTCCTTTTTTTGTGAAACCTCTATAAAATGAAATTATTTTGACAAACATTTCAGTAATAGTTGTTTTCACTCTTGTGATGCTTGAAAACATTTCAGTCCTTTTCTATATTTCTGTATTTTAATTAAGAATTTTGTTAGTTATAAATAGCCACAAATCATAAGATATTTTCTGATTAGCTAATCTAGCAAATTATGGTCAGGAAATTTAGCAGAAATGGTATTGACTTTTATTTCTTGGGATTATACCAGTAAAATATGATCACCTTTGAAAGGCTGAAGGGGAGGTAATCTACCTGCAGCCCTGTGGACTGCAGCAAAATTAGGGAGAGCAACTTGTCATTTTATATCTATTAGCTGTCTGAGTGTATTCCTGGTCCATTTTTGTGAAGTTAACTGATGACTGCTGTACTGCCTTACCTTTATTCCTGTATAGGAAAATTGGCATGGGATCCAAATAGTGATACAGTCTAGACAGATTTACTGCATGACTTATTTTGAACAGCTGAATTGTCTGTATTCTTTGCTAATATTAAGGTAAAATTTTAGTGGTTAGGTTGGCTGGTTTCAGTACTTGTTGGGACTTTTTTTCTGTTTCTGCCTATGAGGACTCTGGTTTGCAATATGCTCTCACTTCTCCTGTGTCTGTGACAGTTTTAAGATTTGCATAGCACCTTCTTTTATGTTTCTTATTTTTTTACACCCTTACACTAGTGCCATGACAGTAAAGACTCCTTTGTCCTCATATCAGCATAACATTGGCCCAATGCAGTGGAAGTTCATCCCAAAGAACACAGATTTTAAGAATCAGTAATTTTTCAGTATTTGAGTAATTCTGGAATCAGGGTCATAACACCTTTACCTTAAGTGAGTGTCCTTGACTCCACAGAGATGACTCCGAGAACAGTAGCTCATGTCCTCATCCCCTTTAGCAGGGTTTAGCAACAGAGGTTTCATACACCAGGACCACAGAGCTACGTAGACATATAACTAACTTGTATTTTATTGTAAATTTATGTACTCAATTCCTACTTGATATCAAGTCAAGGAGAGCCTTTACTGACCTTGCACCTTGATTTAATAAGATCCAATACTATAGCAATTCAGAAGGTAAAAATCCACCAGCTACTCTAGCAGATGTAATTCAGGAGTCAATTGTCAAACACCAGGGCAAAAGACTGAAGCCAAGACAGACAAGTTCTGGAAAAGCAGACTTAGTGGTGGAATGGGAAAAGCCTCATAGGAACATGAAAGCTTTACAGCTAAAACAGGGATTCTAAGTAGACAACAGTCCAAATATGCAAGTAGGATTTCTGCAGCTGCCTAATTCAGGGTCTCTGGGGTAAGAGCAGAAGAAATTTTTGGCCTGAATGGCTGGATGTAAATTCTCTCTATACTTTCATTTTGTTTGAAACCTTTGTGGGAGGAAACAGCTAAAAGTTCCATAGAGAAGGGACATGGGGTGACAAAGAAAATTTCTAAACTGCCTTGCAGGTTGGAATTGAGATTGACTCATTTTCTGACCTGAGATGTTTGGTTGCCCGTTCATGAGACATTTGAGCACCTAAGCTTCCCTGTTTGGAGATTTAATGGGTAGTACCTGTCAGCGGAGGAATCCTCCTTTTTCTTTTCTCACCTAAAAGTCTACCATATATATGATGACATATAACTGTGTAGGAACTGACAGTTTTCCCAGGAGGATCTAATAATTTTTCACATTTTGACAAACATAGCCATTTATGTGTATGGTTTTTGGGTTTTTTTCACAGAAGATTGATGGCTAATAGATACATGACCTATGAAATGACAGTATAATTCTGCTGTGGCATCAAAGGCACATATCCATCAAACAAATCTAAATTATCACAGTCCTTATATCTTAATTATTTACCAATACAGAACCTGAAGGAACCTTTGTAGAGGAAAACTGCTCATGAGAAACCTTTTTCTGGAGAAAGTGGAATAATTGTTTAGAGTTGCAGACACCTGGTCATGCTTAAGAGTTTATTAATTCAGGGATATTTATTTATTTGTTAAGAGTATAATTAACTAAATGTCTGGAATAACAGCTCATCGCCCTCACCTGTGAAGGTAACCCACTGATCATTATTCAGTAAGAATGGACCTTACACTTCTATGAGGAGGAACCTGCAAATGTTTAGAGGTAAAAGAACTGTTCTACATGTTGCTAGAGTGTAGAAAAACTTTATTAAAAATGCTCCCTTAACGTTTGGTAAGCAAAAAAATTGATAAAGAAAATGAATAAGATGTATCAAAAAGCTTTCCTTTGGCCTTCTGTAGCAGAACTAAAAAGAAGGACTTTAAAGAGCTTATGACAAGAGGCTTCCTCACAATAGTAATTTCTATACAAATGGCACCTTAAGTAGATTATATTTCATTGGGTGAAAAAATATATAAAAAGAAATTATAATTAGTAATGTGAACAAAGTTAGGTCAATGGTAGGAATGGTAGGAACGGTAGGAACTCCTAAATAATTCACCTGTAAGCTTCCTAATCTCTTCCTCTTGAGAAGTTGTCAATATGGGCATCACAATGAACAAATTTTAGCAATGTAATCTTCACCTGACACTAGGAAAGACATCCTTACCCAGTTTAATGGAATCATCTCTTTACAAGTTTCAGAAATGATTAAAAGTTTGAGTTACTAGGACAGCATACCATAATAGAAAAATTTCAATTTTAATAGAAAATATCTGAGCAGACTACAAGGTGAGGTTGCAGTCATTTTGCGTGTCTAGATGAGAAAATTATTTTCTTATGTTTTAACACTGAAATAACAAGAAACTACACTGTTTGATAGTTTAAAGATTTCTTTTGAGTTTTAGGCTTTTTTTTTTTAATTCAGTTTATTTTTTATACCTGTCTGTTTAAGCAAAGTTGTAATACTTGTATAATTCAGCATAATTTTCTGTTTTATAGAAATCTCATGATCTCTGTCTGGATGACATTTAAATATGAACAACAAATTAAAAAATGCAAATTGTATTTTCCTGTGATGTAGGAAGAAATGTTCAGGCTTAGCATAGTACTCCACGTTACCATGCCAGAGTGGCTGGGGGAATTATTAGCATATATTTCTAATGGATTTTAGTTCATGTGTAATTTGTGCTTACAAAAGTTCCTTGAAAGAGATACTTCCTAATTTGGGACCAAGGGACAACTGAATGAGACAAGAAACAAATAAATAGATATTCATGCCTATGACAGAAATAAACTGCCAAATACTGTATTAGTCAGTGAAAAGAGGAATAAAGCAAGATGCAAAGGAAATTATCTTTTTGTGGCAGTTTTTTTCTCCTACATATTCTGATGACAATTCAAAGCCAATGACAGATGAAATTCTGATTTGTTTTCTGTTGAGGGTGAAAAGACTCAAATACTTCATTTCTGAAAACTATACCCTTGTCTCAGCCTCTTGAGGGATTATGAACACGTGAATGAGGAAAATTTTGGGAAGGGTGCTCATGGTTTAAGGGCTATGAGGATATTTAAGAGATGTTGATAGGCATCTTTTACCACATGCAGAGGACGTTAGCTTGTGGAATTATATTACAGAAGTTAAAATGTTTCTTCACGTAGAAATGAAGCTTCAAAGCATTCTGAAATACAGTAAAAAAGAAAAAAATATCTTTTCATCATTTACCCAGGTTTAGCTAAGTTACAAGCTTACATTTTCAGGGTTTTTTTCAAAAGAGATCACATACTTGTTGAAATCTAAGAACGAAAAGCAAAAACTCAGACTACCAGAAGATCCAAAATTAATCTCTAACAAAGCAAGAGATTCACCAAAGTCCAATCTGCACATCAGTTTATTTTCAACTCAAAGTTCAAAAGAAATAGTAGCTCTGTGGTTAAGCAATGATTGAAGAGGTTGGTAGCAGATCAAAGCAAAGGATAGGAGAGAGATGGGTGAGCACCTGGGAGGGAAAATGGGAAACATTTTCCTTGGTCTGGTCTGAGAAAAACTGAGAATGTGTGGGAGAGAAGGGGGCAGAGAAACAAGGTCAAACTTCTCAGGAGAAATAATTTTCTAGAATCAATGGTGAAAATTTCCAGAGAAAAACTTGAAAGATGCTACCACTGTACTTTAATCCTTAAAAATTATTTCTGTTGCTAGTTGCTCACTTGAAACCTGTTACTTTGTTTCAAAATACATTACACAGTTAAAATGCCCCAAAACTCCAAGCCAGAGTTATTTTTCCTCAGTGCTCTGCAGTGTTGCTCTATATTATGAAGAGATTTTTTTTTTGTTCCTTTTTTTTTTCCCCTCAGGTTTTTCCTCTGGAACTGAAAGCATCTTCTGTATTAGATTTATAACATTAGGTCTCTATTAGCATAACATTCCTATAACGTAAGGATATATAGTTCCCTTTCTAATTAATATTTGAANCCTCTGGAACTGAAAGCATCTTCTGTATTAGATTTATAACATTAGGTCTCTATTAGCATAACATTCCTATAACGTAAGGATATATAGTTCCCTTTCTAATTAATATTTGAAAATAATTTTGCTCCCATTTTGAAGTTGGAATGCAAAAATAATCCTTGTATTATACCACATAAATTTATCTACAGACCTATAGCATTATTCAGTACTAAAAAGTAAATTTCTTCAAATAGTGAAGTTTAATTTCATTAAGCAACTAAATGTTCTATGTATCCCAAGACTTTGAAAAACAACTCTGGTTTTGGGATTAGGGTATATCTATTTATGTACTACAGTAAATAACTCTGAAATATTAGAGTCATAGCCTAATTGAACCTTACTGCTTTATCTAGCAAACTTTTATTTATATCCCCAGTTCGTACTGCTGAGGGTGCTCCTGACCTGCACGTGATAATCATTTGCTGCTTTCTTTGGAAGAAATTTGCCACCTCTGCTGTGTCTGTCAGTAGCACTGTTTGTGATTTCGCAGTGTCTCAGACATTTATCTGTATATTACAGATCAGAATCACAGTTAAAGGCAATATTATATGTTTGACTCTTAAAACATGAAGGAAACTATTGTGTACATCCTGTTAGCAGAATATAGACTCTTTATAAAGGCAAATTCTGTGGGTGGAACAGGGACTATGCTATAGATGCATAACTGAGAATGAAGCATGTTTTCCCTGTGGTCCAGAGGAATTTCTCAGATCCCCCTCATGATAGGGGTAAAGGGCAAGATACTCACCATTTCTGTAGGAATATTGTACTTGAGCATCTTTAGGGAATGAAGTACTTTTTCATAGGATGAGTGCTCTAATCTAATGAGACACTGAAAAAAGTGAATTATCACCTTTGGATCCATCAAAAAAACTCCCATATGTCTTCTATTGCATTTTGTACAGAGCCCAGTTCCATGGCTATGACTTAGATCTTGCAAGATAATCTCTCAGTCTGAGTTTATACCCCCAGGGTTGGCAGCAGTTGAGCAGTGGGGTTTGAAAGTGATAATTTTGATTTAGGCAGAATTTAAGTACTAATTTGTGGGATTTGGAAGCTTTCCCAAGATCAGAAGCTATGGTGTAGCACAGAATGAAATCCAGTTGTCTTGTGTTGCAACCCAAAAATACTGGGCTCTAGAAAAGACAGTAAAATAATTTGATGGTTAAATCACTGTTTCAATGCAAAATAAAAAGATTAAGCAGTGAACATTTCAGGTATTTAAGGATCTAGTTGGCAAGTTTTTCTTTTTATATACAGATAAAATAGATGGTATTCCAATTGTGAATATTTTAAGCTATCAAACCCAGAACATGAGGTAACTACTGTGAGGGGGAGGGTTACTGCAGTTTCTGTGACAGACCTATCAATAACTTTTCATTGTTATAATTTAAAATTACTTTTTGCAACTAAACAGATGAGGGAAAGGAATTCAGAACAACTTCTTAAAGCTAGGCTTGTGGTAAAGAGTGATGAGAGTAATAGTATTTTTAGAATTCTATTCTCTGCCACTTCACTAAGATGACAAAAAGCAAGAGTTCATTGAGTTTAGGAAGGTGGAAAAAAAATTGTACTGAATGGATATCTGTAAAAAATTCTGCTCAGCAAAAAGAAAGAGCTGGAGCACTAGGTTAGATACCTTAAATTCTCATTCAAGTGCATTGTTATTGCAGAACGAACACATATCCTACTGTGCCCTGCTATTTAGTCATGACATTCATGTAAGAAGTGTTATTTGCTGGGAAGGAAGATATGGCTTGGTAAATCAGTCCACATATAAATTATGTAAGGGAAAAGACCCTTATATTGTCTGCAGTAAGGGGAAAGATAGAATGTCAGATTTTTAATAACAGGCAGTTATTCAGCATGTGTGGATTGCAGCCATACTGCTGTAAACCCTTTTCTTTAATCCTTTTGTTATCTGCTAGGCTGTATAATCAGGCACCTCATCAGTCTCTCTAAAAGGGAGAATAATTGCATCTTCAGAAGTCACATAGTGTAGACATTATTATTTGGTTAAAAGCAAACCCTCACCTTTCCCCCAGTGAAGGATCTTCACACGTGAAAGTACTTAACCAACCTAAAAACATATTCCACAATTAAAGCAAATTGGAAGAACTTAATCAACCAGCGACAGGTCTGAAGTGTGTCTGATACTGAATGAGGGAGCAAGACTACAGCTGTACTTAGCAAAGTGCAGTTTAGCATCGGCTAGGGGAGCAGGAGATTATTATATCTCTTTTTTTCCTATTGCTTCTATGTAATGGTTGGCTCTGTGATGGTTTGGTATTTCTAAAAGAAATTCCTCACTCTGATATGCACTGGAAAATATAATTATTATGTTAATTGACTGCAGTTTCAGTTATCTGGAAGAACAAAGGGTTAATAAAATCTTCTCTACTCTTCAAGTGCTAAAAGCCAAGAGTTTTCTCTGCTTTCATTTGTAAGAAGAGCCTGATTGAATTTACTTCTGTTTCACTTTTAAAACTTCCTGGCTTTTCATTCACAAATCACACGTTTGTCTTCTCCCGGAAAAGCTTTGCTTTTGTTTTTGTGACCTACATTTGTAGGGCTCCTAATTAGCAGGCAGCACTGGGATCTGCTGTCCCTCTACAGCTCTGCTGCTTTGGGATCCTAAGCTAAGAAGAAAACATGTTGCCGAACTCTCAGTGAAAGTAATGACCCTACTATGGGTCAGCACCTTTTTGTGCACCATGTAAAACAAAAATGCATCATAACTGCAGATTTCCCCATATATTGCATTCATGTCCTAGTCTGGCAACCGCTGGAGTTAGTATAAGAAGGATCAAGCACAGATGTGAGGTGTTTTCATTATTCTTGAAATAAAAATGTACCAACATTTTATTTGGCAAAATATTATTCCCTGAACTGGAGTTTGCAATCACTTCCTTGTTTGTTTGGTCGGGGTTTTTTTTTCCAGAACTCTTTCCTTGGCTTCTTCAGATAAGCTGACTATTATTTTTACTTTTGTGTTCAAATCATCATTCTGGCTTGTGAGAAAGTGGCACAACATCCTACTTAAATAGCATTAGACCACACAAGAGTTAAGTCTTCTCTTTTTCAGCTGTCAGAGTAAATAGGAGTTTGGCTGGAACTGGAATGCAGCATTTGACTCTGATTTTTGTATTTAAAAATTAGTTATGTACTGTGGTGAACTGATATGAACTGCTACATTCAAACATTTTAAACAACCAACTCCTCCTATCACAGGAGCTCCTTGCTTGATTGACAGTATTTGCAGACTCCTGCCATGTCTGTCCTCAAAAGTGTCATGTCAGTAGCTGGTCAGCGTGGTATTTTGTCCTGCAGAATAAGTAATGGCATTACCATTAGAACAAAGTTTCATTTTCTTTGGATTTGCCTTCAGCTTGGCTGCATACTCTGAGTTTGCTGTGTTTAATGTTCCTCTTTTTCTCTTATAAATTTGCTTACGATGAAGGCTTTTCCTAAATCTCACCAACTGCTACATATTTCAAAATTTATAGGAACTTATCTGTGTGGCCACTGCTCCTCATAATCAAGCAAAGCTGAAATTTGACAATATGTTCAAAAGCTGTTGAGAAACACAAGAGGTGACTGAGTGAGTGCTGTTAGCCTGGGAATTTAGGCTAGAAAGATTTGTATTTGGAAATATATACAATTTCTCCTACAGTAATATCTGTGCAATGTAAATCAGACACTTCAAGCTAGAACCACAAGTGCAGGAGACCACTATGGAGACACCTAAATTCTACGCAATCTCCCACCCAGCAACGAGATGTTCAGTCTTTCCCTGTTCTAAGATTATCTATAAGAACAACAAAAAATCTGTCCTAGAGATAAGACTAACTTATTTACAGAAACAATTTCCTTTGGGATTTGTCTTCTCTATCCATACTCCATCATTTGGCACAAGAGTGAAAGGAATGTACTGTATTTCAGGTAGCCATTCTACATATATGCTGTCATGCTTGCACTTTCTGGGAAGCTGTAGGATTCATTGTATATGCTCTTTAAATACAGAACTTTTTGCAAAAGTTCGTATCTTCTGTGTCTATCTGGCAACTCCTCATTCTCTTGCAGCAGGAATCTTTCTGTATCTGAGCAGCAGATCTGGAATACCTACAGGCTGTGTGACATATTGCACAGGGTCAGAAACAGAGAGGCTGCTGTGTACAGTCCTCTCCCAAGACCTGTGAAGAGAGTAATTGGCAGCCTGGATGCACGCATGTGTGCAGTGACTCATTCAGTCAAAAAGGTTGCACAATGGAGACTGGGGGGAACTAATGCTCATGCTGAGGAACCTCTACAGTGCCAAGAGAGACTTGGCCTAGATATCACACCCCAGGGAAAAAGGAGGAAATGTTCCTCTTTTATTCGGTAGTCAGATGGTTTCAAGTAGGGGAGATGAAGTTTCATCTTTATTTATACGGGTATTTAAGTGTCTTTGACAATGCAATAAATCTCAGTAGCAGAAAATTATGTATGTTCACTTAAAAGCAGTTTTCTTATTCAGATGGACAGTTCATCTTATTCAGATGGACAGTTCAGTACATGAATACAAGTCTCCCATTCTGTCGTGGTTTCTAACTCTGGGGCTGTTGGCTAGAATAGGACAGTTAGACAAATACTGGCTTCTCCTGCCCTGTATTCTTCAGTACATTAGATGTGCTCCTCCTCACACAGGAAAATCATCTCCTAGCTTGGTTGTGGTTGAATTGGCTGCTCAGAACTTTCAGACTTTAGACTTTTTGGTGCCCACTTTCTGGCAGAGCATGCTTATAAATCACAGCAGAGTTAAAGGTCACCGAACTGGCGTGCCTGCAGTGTGCGGGGCAGTGCCAGGCAGGAACACGACACTGACGCTCAGAGAAGCAGCGTAGTGTTACGGTGGCACTGCAGTCACACTGGTGCACCCTTCTAGAAGGAAAGGCTGGCTGGCTCAGACCCAGCAATGCTGAAGTCAGTAAACTGCTTCGGTTTCTTTAAGACATTCGGTCACCACCAGCTTCGGGCTCTTTGTGCCATATTTAATTTACGTAAGCATGTGCTTGTTTGCACTTTTACAGTCGCTTAGGGCCCCTGGACTTTACTGATAGTCATCACAAAGCACTTTGCCAGTGCCTGAAAGAATGTTTAGCAAATGCTGGGTGCTGAAAGAGAGCTTCTTCTTGAACTTTGCTTGTTCTGTCAGCTGCTCAGAGCATCTGTGCAATGCACATCTTGGATGCAGTTTTGCTTCTCTGTCTGAAAAGCACCCACGCTCTCACTGTAGTCAAGGGAAATAGCGTCTGGGGAGTACAGGGAAATATTCAGCTGACCAGTTACAGATATTTATTTTAGGTGATGTGGTTTGGTTCTCCATGTAGGATTTTTAATATGCCAACCTGCAAGTAGTCCCCTCATGCCAACCTGTTCTCTGAGAGCTGAAGTGACAGGAGTCACAGAAGCAATGCAGATCTGTGGTTACAAGAATTTCCACTGCACAGAAATTATGCCTTGATGTTAGATGATTACCCTGAAATTGTCCTTTACCCTGAAATCACCTTTCATTCAACCCATATTACAGCAAGAACAAGAAATACTTACCTGTGAAATCTGAAATAGCTCTTGCTAAGGTTTAGAAAACCCGATGTGTGACAGATATAAAATGATTCTTACTGAACTCTTTCCTTCTATGTGTCCAGCAGGCAGACTGTGGATGGTCTGAATACCAGACTCCATTCTAGGGACTTTTGTACGTGAATGTTAGTTTGTATTTTCCTTCTTCTGCAGATTCACCTATAGATTTAACTCAGACTTTATCTTTTCCTCCCACATAAATTGTTATTGGTCCTTTTTTACAGGGGAGAAATATAAGCCTTCTTCTTGTCTTCTGTTTATTGACAATTACCAGCATTTTAGAAATCATAATGTCTCAGTGGAAAAGCTAACATCTCAGTATCCCTTCCTATATAATCCAGGGGGTTCAAAACTCTTCATTGCCTTCTTCACTTCTCTCCTCTAAGGATATCAAGCAATTCTTATGTGACTTCTTCAAACCTTAAATCTTATTTTGACAACCACACAAAATCTAAAGCATAAATAGAGTTCTTGCCATGAAGTCTATTAGCAATTCTTGCCTGAGACTTAAGTGAAGAGGAAACAGCCACTCTAGAATAATAACAGACTTGGCATGGCCCAACCCAAGCTTATTCTCTGTAATGGCATGGCAGCTTCTTAGATGGTCACTGCAGACTTTAAGCCCTGGAGGCCTCCGAGTGCCTCGTGGAGGAGGCAGCTGCCACTTTAGGAGTGGGCCTGGGTACCCAACAGCATTCAACAAGTTCTGCTCTTCTGCATCAGAGTGAGAGCAGCTGTGGGTGTTGCTGAACTACGTGCATTCCTTTCCTCACACCTTTTTTATGCCATAGTGAACACAACTGATAACCACGCAGTAAAAAAATGCACCCTTTTAAACTCTGAAAATAAAGTTGCTTTCTTCCTCTAATCAAGACATTATTTGACACATATATGTGCAGACTTGAATGCAACGTTACCTGCGAGCAGGCAAGTGAAGCCAAATTGTTCAAAAGACTCCCAAACCCCACAATTTACAGCTGAGCTGGAACTTGTAGGTTGATTTCTCCCATTCCACATAAACTCCCAAGTCAGAAGCTAGTTTGGACTCAGACAGTCTGTTCTCTGAACTACCCTCTGGAAGCAATCAAACTCAGTAAATGCTCCTGTTCCCTTCAGTCCTCTGGTTCAACTCAGAGCACCTACTTGGCAGTGAATGACAGCTCTGCTACAACACTGACTTGAATAATCAGAGAAAAATATCTTTATTTTCTTTGCTCTTGTTTAAATAAAAAAACCAACCTTCATGCATTTGGAGGCAATTCTATTTCCCTCTTTCTAACAGAAATCTTATTGATAGCCTCTACTTAAGAGGTTTCCCATGTATCCAGCCACACAGCTTAACTACAGGGTAAAGGGCTATACATGTAAGACTGGTATTGATGTCGATAAAACCAGGACAGCTACTAAAACATACATGTTAATAAATATACTGAGTGTTTTTTTCTTCAGGGGTTTTATGTTGAAGTGAAAGAGTTCTGAGTTTTTCAGAAAAACTAAAATTAAAACCTTCAATTGCTGCATACATATAACAGTGATAAAGTGCACAGCAAAACTCCCCTGACAGCAGCAGCAGTGTGTTGTTTTGCAAATAGACACTTAGTAAAAAGCCTGAGTCCAGCTGGGGGTTAGCAAAAGCAGCCTTTAAGTGCTTTATGTAAGAGTTTGACAGTTAAGTGACTCAAAATACACAGAAATGGTTCTTTGATTTGAATGTCCCATTTTGATTTTATGTTTATTATATCTATGTTTGCTGATCATTTTATCACCTAGTTCTTCATCAGTCTTTAAAACATAAAGCACATACAGATTTCATATGCTGAAATGTCATGTTGAAAGAATACTGATTACTCCTTGCACCATGATGAATGAAGGTTGAGTTTGGTAAGAGGGAGACATCTGCACCAAATCTCTCACTTTGATCATGGATCCCATGTTTGATTAGCTAAAGATATACCTTCTGGAATCATTTTACTGCATCAAGATCCCTGCTTTCTTTTGTTTATCCAGGTTCTTCTAATACTTAATGGAATTTGGGGTTGAAATGTAAATGGAATTGCCCTCTGTGGTTTGTCTCTTCAGGTAAGGAGTTTAGTATTGTTAATAATATAAAATTACTGTTAAATTGTGTAAGAAGTCCAGCTGAAAAGAAGAAGGAAAAAAAAAAGACAGATTTGGCCTTTGTCTCCTCTTGAATACTTGTTGTCTTCCCAGAAGCCTGACACTGACAGTGACACTCTCCTGTGTATGAAGCTGAGGTGACCATTACCCAGCTATCCAGCAGATCTGGGCTGCCAGAGTAATGAAACGCATCTGCAAAACACCACCAAACCACTGCAGCATATGTGTTGTGTGACCTGGAGCTGCTGTGTCCTGGTGATGGAGTGTGTGTCTCACTGCACTGATGACAGACTTTTTGCTGCGCAGCCTGAATTCCTCCAGTGGCCTCTGCAGCAGGAGTCAGACTGAAACAGATTTATGCTGCTACCCATGTTGATGATGTGTGATTTCTTTGAAGCATGGTGAGGCAGAGGCTGAAGCATCAAGCCCTGGAATATCTGTATGAAAGGATTATGTGACCTACCACAGCCAAAAGTCTAAGCTCGAATGTACAAAGACTTCCAGGGTTAAGGCTGTGATGATGTACACATACAATCCACAAAGAAGTTTTGCCAAAATGTGTGAAGTAGTGTGTTCTCAACCTGTCATATTAATTTTTTCTTCTATTAACATGTTTTATTGTTTAATTTTGTGTATCGGAGCAGATGCTCACCTGATGGTTGGGTGATTTGCGCTGGTTGACACCACCTGTGAATCTGATCTGCAGTTTGTTCTGAAGCTGCACTAAAAAAGTCAGCTGGGTTTTGGTCTTCTTATCCCCTTATATGTAGCCTTTGTTTCTACAGTGCTTTGGATTTGTAAGAGAATGAGAAGGTTTTACTACCTAACAAAGAAAGCTTTGATTGGGGCCCAGCTAAGAGAGTCCAAAATTAATGTTCTCAACAATGATGCTTTGTTCTCTGAATCTTTTACTTTTTCAGATGGAAGAAACTTAAATATAACCTGGATAGGGCTATTCTAAAGAACTACATGCCAACATTTGATTAACTATGTTTTAGCTTGGTATTTTGTGGAACATGATTTACGCAATCACTCTCTGAAAGTCTGCGCTCAAGCTCTTGGCTAATTTCAACACAGTTTGATAGGGGAAAAACATTAGAGATAACTACCCTTTATAAGTTTTGTTCAAATAGGCATTGTGTAAAGGAAATGAGTCCTGAAAATGTTTGAAGTGAACATAAGATCACAGAATAGTTCAGACTGGAACAGAGCTCATGAAATCAACTGGTCTAATTCCCTGTTCAGAGCAGACCTTACCAAACTAACTTGTCTAGTTGAGCCTTGAACAACTCCAAAGGTGGAGATGCCATAATGTCTCTGCATATTCTGTCCCTGTATTTGGATATCCCAGTGATTAAAAAAAAATTAATCTTAATATACAACTGAAATTTCCAGTGCTCTAACTGATGTGCTTCACCTCTTATCCCATTGCTGCACCTCCAAGAATCTGTCTCTGTCTTCTCTGTATTCTCTGACCAGATAATTAAGGAATCATAGAACCATTTAGGCTGGAAAGTACCTTTATGATCAGGTCCAGCCATTAACCTAACACTGTCAAGTCCATCACTAACCACGTACTTAAGCATCACATCTGCATGTCTTTTAAATACCTCCAGGGATGGTGATTCCACCACTTCCCTGGGCAGCCTCTTCCAGTGCTTGATAACCCTTTCTGTGAATAATTTTTTTCTAATATCCAATCTAAATCTCTGCTGGTGTAACTTGAGGCCATTTCCCCACATCCTACAATTTGTGTCTTCAGAGAAGAGATCAGCTTCCACTTCACCACAACCTCCTTTCAGGCAGTTGCAGAGAGTGATAAGGTCTCCAGCTGAACATCCCCAGGTCCCGCAGCTGTCCCTCACAGGACTTATGCTCCAGACCCTTCACCAGCTCTGTTGCTCTTCTTAGGACACGGCAGTGTAAATTCTTTTTTCAAATACAGTTTGTAATTTTTTCATATATAACTCTTTCTCATATGCAATTCAGTGTCAGCTCATACTGAGCAGAACTGTAAGAGAAATATAGTAATTTACAAATACAATCTTTGATATAAATAGTTTTGTTTAGCAGCAAGTGTTAATGGTTTTAAATAGTATGAGAACGAACAGATTTTTCAGATTTGTGCTCATGCTTCCAGAAATTAAAATTAATTTAAACACAAATGCAAAAACGTATGTCTAGAATATCTGTCATTTTTTTTCCCAAGAGGTTCATGACCTGTAAATATTTGAAGATTATGAACCAGCAAGTACCAATCATGTACCACAAATGAGAGATGATTGAAATAAACAATTTGGTATTAATCAAATGTGTGACAGTTGAGTTGTATGTATTAATTGTTGCCAATTTAGAAGGGATTCAGAACTGATTTTTCAACATACACATTTTCAGAACTGAGTGAAAAGCTCCAAAAGGTGTGTGACCACTAGACTGAAATGGACAATTAACACTTAGGAAAGGAAGAGGTTGGCAAAGTTATCAGCTGTGGTAAATCATTTCGGAAAACCTAAGATAGATATTTTTATTATGATAAATCCCAAGATTCTTCATGGATCTTGGATAAGCTCTCTTTATTCTTTTCAATACAATGCATAAGAATCTGAGCCATGTGTTTTAAACTCACACTTTAGAGAATGTTTAAAAATGGACTAAATAAACAACTTCTCCCACTAAATGGAATTTATTTTCCTGTAGAAGTAATCCAATCAATAATACAATACATTTTACAAGAGATAAGGTGGAACAGGAAAGGGAAACAGTTCACTACTCACTATAAAAGCATCATTAGCATAAACAGTTTAGCAGGCTTTAATCTTCTTTTATTGTAGTTATTATTGTGTTGCAATATGATCCTCTTGCTGAAATACAGCTGAACAGGTGCGATGCAAGTAAGCTCTCAAATATGTGTCTTTGGGTAAGGGTATGGAGAGCAAAGCCATCTTACCAGTAGTTCAAGGGAAACTTCTTTGTTCAGTTTTGTGTTTCTATTTTAATGCTGTTTTCAATGGAAACCAACAAATGTCTGCATTTGTTTCCATGTTATTCTGGAAGACTGGGAGACTGTTCTCATTCATATGATAGAGGATATGGAGATACTCAAATAATTGCCTTTAGAAAATAAGAGTTGTCATTTTTACTGCAGGTGATATTTTAATTTCACTGTTACTTCTTTATTTTACTTTTGGCATTTTAGTTATTTTGCTGTGAATTTTCCTGAAATTGCGCATGACGTTCAATTTAGACTCTCACAGTGGAATCTGACATCTAAGATTTCAGCAACGTATGTGATTTTTACTTTGTTCCTAACTCAATATAGTAATTAATAGTCAATGGTGCAAGTATTCTGAATTCCATAAGTGCAGTACAAGGAACTGCAGTATTTACAAGTTGGTGCATAATTTAGAGAATTATTGCTACTTGCTGTCATGTTTAGATGCTCCCCTATGGCTTACAAAATAAAGCTTCACAATAGAGTTATATTTCTCTGCCTTTGATTAGCCAAACGAAAGGCAAGGAATGAAGAGCTAGTGTTTTACTTCAGACCTCATTGAGATTCAACTTGCCAAACCTGATTCTGCATTGGCTTGACTTCCAGTTATCACTACTGATAACATAAAGCAAATCAATATTTTCTGCGCTCTCTTTATCATGTTGCTAAGACTGTCTGTGAGAATGAGAAGCTCATAAACATGTCATAATGAAGGGCCTGGAAGCTGAACCCTTCCCATCCTCAGTATTCATTTTACCTCTTAATTTCCACACTTTGCAAAGAGAGCAATCACTAAGAAGTCTGCAGGAGCCTTTTCAATCCCTGCAGTGTCTTTTAACATTGGGATTGAAATAAAATTATAGACACAAATCTGCAAATAACCTGTACACTTTTCTGTAAAATGTTAATGTTATTTTTGAGCAGAAAGTGGAGTTTAATTTATATATCACAGAGTTAAAGGATGCTAAATAATGCTTGGATAGATTCCACTGCTGTCCACATAAAGGGTAATTTATCAAAGTCATGACCATACGCTATTTAAAGACAGGGCAAGCATGGAGCTGGAGGCCTTCAAGACTGAACAGAGCAGAAATAAATAAGGAACATGGTTCATATTTTACATTTTGTATAAGGACAAGTTTGAATTTTTTTTTTTTTTTTTTTTTGCAAATCAGTGCAAAATAAAGATATGGGTATAGAGGAGAGGGAGAAGCAAGCTGAAGCTGAAGATGCATTTCCCTACTCCTGAAGCTTAGTAGATTTGGGAAATCCTAGATTATTTTCCTGCCATAGAAAACCTATCCTACTGACAATTTTGGAGATGGTATGGAATTTCATTACTTCAAATTGGTCTTCAAGGTCTAGTCAATTTTAACATCACAGTATTTATCATCAAAAGTGGATTTTCTTGCAAACAGGGAGACTAAGTTTTAGTTACCAGAATCTATGCCTCATTAACATAAGCAAATAAATTTTGCAATGTATTTTGTAAACGGTATTATTAAGAGAATAAGTTTTTATCTTCAGGAGGTCTTTGGAAAACGGTAAAGAATCTCACTTCTCTGAGAATTAGACATCTTTAATTTGAAACCTAAATATACAATTGGACTAATTGTTTTCAGTTGTTGTTACAAAAATAGTTTGGTTTAGTAATTTTGACCCACATGCAGTAAACCTTGTAAGTGTTCACAAAGAAATCGTATCAGCTCAGCTGTGTTTAAAATGAAAAGGCCAAAGTGTTTTGACTGCTCTCATAAGAAAGGATTTTCACTCTTATCATCATAAAGGACATTTCTCAATACACCTTTCACTTTGAATTTGTCTTTTCTTAGTGGTGAGATTTTTATACAGTACTTCTCAAGCTGGACAAATCCTGATAATAGCAGTTCTTCTGAACTGTGATGCAAATGCTTCAGCATTTATGCTTATGGACCCTGATGGCATTCAGTTGCACAATGCCAGCAACCCCCAGTGATTCTCTGGTCAACTAACATACACAAGTGCACGTTTCTAAACATTCATTTCCAAATTTTGAACTCGTGGATGATAGCAGCAACTCCAGGTAGTAGTGTCGAGTCCAAATTCAACCTGCCACAAAATAAACACCTGCCATTAAAGTGAACTCAGGAGAAAAACTGTCCTTGTTTAATCAAAAATAAATATTAACTTGAGCCATTTCAAAAGGTGGAGCAAAGGGAATTTTTCTTTAAGTTATTTATGATAAGAGAAACTTTTAAATCACATTTCAGTCTACCATTTAATCTGATGCACTCATTGATTTGTCTCTCAGTGGGACTGAACATATCTAAGGTTAGAAATTCTTCTGCTTCTCTTCTTGCTGTATTTTTGTTCTGCATATGGTTTTCCTTTGGCTTTTTCATCATGAGATCTGAAATTAAGAATATAATTGTTATGTTTTGAGGTCTTTCTAATGTCATAGCATTTTAAACTTCTCAACTAAATCTCACTAACTTGAACTAAATTAATTAGACTGCACTTATTCCTTTATTTTACAATGTGACAAAAATATTTTTTTAATTATCAGCAATATATTATGTTAATCAATGTCTAATAGTTGATGACATTTTGATATCTTTGAACTGCTTACAGGCTGATGCTGTTGAAAGAGTCTGCAGACCAGACTGATATTTTATTTCAAATCTGGAAAGTTATTTTTTAAACATTTGAATTTTTACCACTTGTATTGTTTTGTGTAATGGAGTATACACTTCATATGGAATAGGGATGCAAGTATTAGCTGGTTATCATCCTTTAAGGGAATGTATCAACATACATAATACAATGCTGACCTAAACAACAGTGCTTCTGGAGGAAAATGAAAGGACAAAACGCAGGGTACTTGGAAAAAAGGTGTTCTTTTCACTGTCCCCATGGCCTTCACACCCTCCTCTCTCTTTGAACCAAAGACAACTGTTCTTAAAGATGAACAAGAAGTGTGCAATTCTGTATAAACGTCTCTGTATAAACCTTGTCCCCCGTGGAGACAAGGGCAGTGCGGACCAGGCTGCAGCACGTCACCTTTCGGGATCGCCTGCCCTGCCCTCTTCTTGCTGCTCGCCTTGCACCAACACAAAGACCAACACAACAAGGAAAGAGGGGAGGGGGCAAAGACATATTTGAGGTATTTGTTCAAATATTTAAGGGGGCATGGGAGGGAATAATGAGAATCCATGTTTCTTTTAAGAGAAAGGTTCTGAAGGGAAACTGGGAGCTACTGAAGATACTCTGGCACACACTGGGAGTTGCATATGTACTTTGAAGAAAAAAAGCAACCAAACCAAACAAAACAGAGAAACTGATAATTAAGAGAAAGGAGTTCTGAATTATGCTGGTCACTGATAAGGACAGTCTTCTGCTTCAGAGTTTAAAAATATTGTCATACTCGGCACTGTTCAATAACTCTAATTTGGCCATTAAATTTCTGTCACCTTTGCCCTCTCCTAATGATTGTGACAAAATGCTATCTGCAATCAGTAAGACTCAATCGTTGTGGGAATAATTTGAATAAACAATCAAGTCTGCATCTCATCCATCACCTTGACTGATTTTTCTATTCCCTGTTCACCTCTTCATGACATTTGGCAGGTCACTTGATATAAAATATGCAAACAGTGAACTGAAATAGCCCAAGTATGCTGAAATATGCTGACAGAACCAGTTGTCTTAAAGTAGCTGTGAATCTTTGCATGGCAAGCACAGATATTTTCCGTAGACTTTTTTCCTTGCCATCTAGGCTAGGGCGGTATTTGTTCCCTTTCCATTCACAGAACTTGTACTTACAAACCCACATCATGTGAAGATGGGGATTGTTGGTTAAAACTCTTGGGTAGGTACTAAAATATAAGGAAAAAAGGAAGGAAGGAAGAGTTAGCAGGAGAAAGGTGGTGGTAGTGGAATCAAAGTACTTATGAAAGCAAGTAAAGGAATGTGAGGTGGGAAATTAAGCCAATGGAAAAATTATATGTAGAGTTTATCTTCTGCTTTAATGAAATTAGTGTAGGTATCTTTAATAGGGTTGAATAGGCATAAAATTAAGTTATATTAAGGTACCTCCAAATGGGATCATCTGAGTGTTTCTGGGGCTCTTTGGGTACTTACTGACACGCTGCCATCCACCTGCCTCTCTGCCAGTCTCACTGAGCTGGCTGCACTGGGCACCATCCAGCACACCCCAGCTCCCCTGCAGCCAGCTGCTGCACAGCTCAGCCTGGTGTGCAAGCACAGAGCTAAATCGGAGTCAGTTCAAAGTGGTACAGGCTGCAAAGGATGGTGCTGGGGTCTGGGCCCCTGCTCCTCTCTGCCAGCTGTGCTAGGTGTGCCAAGAGGTGCCTCTAGCAGAGGGGCAGAATGTCAACTGGCAGTAGCAATGTCCAACACAGTCAGAGCTCACCTGGAGGCTTCTTAAGCCTAGTGTCTCAACGACAGTAAAATGATCTGAGTATCTTCTCGGAGATTTACAGAAAACCATTATTTGGTATTTTTCATCCCATTCTCCTGTTTCCTTTTCTTTCTATGGTCTTCATTTTCCTGTACCAGCATGTTTGTATGCATTTGTGTTTCTTACGTGCCTATGAAAGAAAAAAAGATGAAAGAAAGTGTTAGTACTTAATAAAGCTCAGCATCAAATCACTTTAGAAGACGGGCCTTTTTCCTTTAGCTTCTGTAGAGAAACATACATAATTAGGGGCAAATTAATCCTACTGTGGGATCAGGAATGATTCTTGGTGTGCACAGGTGCTAGAACATACCAGTGATCACCTGTGAATATATCAGTGATCACCTGTGAAATACCTGTGTGACTAAAGTTCAAGAACCAGTCTTACCTGTTCTCCACAAGCAGTCCTGATTCCAGAATTTAGGGTTTGAAGTACAAAACCAGATTGGTTTGGGGAGGAACTAATTCTAGTTTACATTTCTGGATGTAACTCAAAACAACTTTTTCTCTTAATAGCACAGCCCAGAACTCACCCTACCTGCTGATTTCCTCCTTTCCCATCTGTGTTGGTAGGCTCTGTTTGTGATAGTTGCATTATAAACCAAATCTTTTAAAACAAAGTAATTTCAAAATAATCCTACCAAAGGAGGGGAGCTTGGAAAGTCTTTTTCAGAGGTCGTTTCAGCTATCAGCACAAAGTCAGCTATGCCATTAAAGGCAATACTCATGGAGCTGCATCTCCAGTCACAGAAAGAGTGATACTCAGGTCTGCCTCATGCACACATCAGCCTGGCTTCTCATTCCCGTCCTCTTGCTACCACCCGCACTTCAAAGACACAATAAAAGAACAGTATATCAAATATTTTACAGCAGAAAAAATATATCTATTCCCCTTATCCCTTCTTTTCTGGGATGCTTTCAGCCTGCCAGATGCAGCACATCCTGTGTTTGAACAACCAACTGCATGTGAAGGAGGTATGAATTGGGAAGATTTCTTAAACTAATCTCTGAAGAAGTGACACAGACTGAGAAGTGGGATGAGCTACCCCAACAACGGCTGTACTTTTACTAGGAGTCACCACAGATAGCTAATCTGCTTTGTCTATGTCTAGATTATGGCAGGTACAGCCATGAACAGTGTGTGAAGTTGTTTGTTAGGTCAGTAAAGAAAGAATATATTACCCTTTTGAATTACTTGATTTTTATTGCTGGATAACAAATAAGAACAAATTTTCACTATATCAAAAAGATGTAAATATATAGACAAGCAAAATTATTCAATAATTTTATACATGGTATAAAGTAAACATGCTTTTAATCTTCCAAGTTTCCATCTCTAGGTATTTCATGATGAATTGTAATAAAAAATGATTAAAAAAGAAAAAATCTACTTTTGGGAAGATGTGTTCACAAAAGCAAAATAATAAGCTAGTGAGGTATATGATGGAACAACTGATATCTTCATAAAAATGACATATGCTTTTGTTTGACAAATATTTTATTGCATGTCTCACAGCTATTAAATAATTCCCAGTTTAATTTTTGTTTTGTCCTAAACAGTCAATAATAAAGAGTATATTCTCTTGGTCTCTTATATTTTCATCTATACTCCCTAAGAAAACTTCCAGGTTTTCTGTTGTTTCCTTTTTCATTTTATATGCAGAACACAGTAATTTTTACCCTAGGGCTCGGTTCTTAGGATATATGGTGACAAACTTGCAAGCAAGCAGATATATATCCTGAATATCTCACCCTCTCTTCCAGGCTAGATAACTGGAATGCATGAGAATAAAGAAGCTCATTGTGTACAATTAAGAGCTCATTTTCCATCTCTTTTCACTTGTTCATGATGTAAGGGCTCCTTAACTCAGTTCTGGTTCTTATCAACTTCATCTAGACCTGTACGGTTTCCCTGTAAAGACACCAAAACATGAAGATTTACCTTAGCGTGTCACAGGTGGATTAGTCAGACATCGGACTGGGATATCAGGTGTCCTTTCCTGTGATGGCAAAACACAAATTACCCGGGAGACCCGTGGATGCTGTAAGCCTTGTCACCACTGCCACTTGACACTGCACTCCTCCTGAGGTACTCCTTTGCTACGTGGAAGGGGGATACTCCTTGCAGCTGATACTTCACTATTTTGTGAGGTTTGTGTCAGACAATCCTGTTGATGTGTTCCTGCTGTGCCTGGCTGTGCAGCCACATCTACTTGTGGTCAGTGTGCCAGGGCTGCTTTGAACTCAGGAGCCCTCAGCTGGGAACCTGCGTGACACTCTGCTTCATTTCTGGACCCTGATCAGATGGAGGCAAGAAATAGAAACACAGCTGCTTACTCCAGGGTCATCCCAGGCATGTACAAAAGCATTTGGAGAACTTTCAGGTCAAATTGGGATGCCCCTTACTATGGAAAGTGACCGACCAAGGGCTTTCTGCACTACAGAGACTTCTGCTCTGGCCATATTTTTCAACATATTAGAACAGCTGGAATGCATGTGACTAAACAGAAATAAAAGACTGCTGAGACACAATGCTTGATACACTGATTCATTCATAAGTGTTTCACTTGATTTCAACTGAGGTAAAATGAGATCCTAAACAAGTAACTAAATAGCATAAACCTTGGAAGTGACCTTTGTCTGCAGTGAATTATAAACAGTGGCAAAATGCATGTGGCAAGAAACTGTGACCCTTTTTATTTAATGTTAATATACCTTTGTAACACCTGACCACCCTTCTCTAGTGTGACATGGCTAAGCATCTATTGGATCCATCTGATTACCAGATTTATGTATTACTACATCACTTCCTAGAATAACAATAGACTAAAATAAGGCTTGCAGTTTCATTAGGCAAAAGATATAATATGCCATTTATACTAAAGAATGGAAAATACCTGATGCAGGAAAAAGTCAGCCTGTCAGAAATTCAGAAATGAAGCCTGAACTGTCAGACTGATAAACTAAATCAGAGTTTTAGTGTGGCCATAGTGGTTACAATCCTATATTAGAATGCCTTACACTGGATTTAATGTGTGGTTCACACCAAGCCTCATTGCTTTCCCTTGAGAGAAATAAATGTAGGAATGAAGGATTTTATTTTGTAAGGGGAGAAAAAGAATGTAATGGCAGGAAGTATCACAAGAAAAGTCAGCAATTTATTCTACAGTTTATGTGTTTGAAGTCTTTCAATATCAGTTTGTAGCTCTGTCATCCCTAATATTTTAGAGCTCAGTTAGGTGATCCTGGCATGATACCAGTATCTTTAAATGTTTGCTTTCTTAGACTATAATGATACAACCTTGAGAGAAGAGGAACCAAAAAGAAGTGTTCCTGTTGTCCTAGAATACAGATGATAGTACATATTCAATGTTAGTATATAATTTCATTTAGATAATTAATACTAACACCACATCTGCTGATAGAGTGTTTTCATTAGACTATTCCTCTCAATTTCTGATACAAGACACCACAACCTGTGTCTTACAGAGTGTCAAAGAAGCTTAAATGACTTGTTTAGACAAATCTAGTGAGTCAGCATTACTGTCAAGCAGGAAAATGAGACCTTTCAAGTATCCATGGTAGTACACAGCCTACTACAAAACATAAGTACTCTGGTCAATATTGTATAGCTATTAAAATGCTTCATTTGGTGTCTGTTCTTTCCAATGCACAGCACCTGAGTCATGTTGCAAAGAGCTTGCAGTTTTATCTTCAGCAGACTTGTGGAGCAAAGTACAGAAGTCAGCTTTCCCACCCAACCTACAAACCAAATACTCAGTGTACTGAATCTGTACAGCCTGGTACTCACTGATGTTAGAACCGTGTGCATCTTCCCAGCATTTCAATATACATGTTGTAGCTGAATATGAAATTTTAAGGTTGGCTTCTGGGAAAGGGGAAAACCTAAAGCAGTGTCATCTATAAATTTACTTTCACAAGAGAGATTAGGAAGTTTAAGGCAACACCTGTATGCTAAAACTAGCAGAAAAACTGCTGTGCTCTTGTTTTTCTTATGTTTGCTAATGTCAATTTAGTTTTTTTCTCAGTCCTGGCACCTTAATCACATTCTAGGTGCAAAACAAAAAACATGCTAAAACAGTGGCATCACCTGGGGTTATCTCCACATAGATGGAAGAGGAACTGAAGAGGAACTGCAGGGCTCATTTTAACAAAAAAAAATCCCCCTCAAAAATCCCCCAAACAAACAACCCAAGCAAAACAACAAAGGAAAAACAGTATCTCCTGCCTATCTTATATAACTTGCCATAGACTGAAAACTATTTAGTCAGATGTCCTTTTCTTTCTAGTAAGATGAAGGTCTGTTCTTTACGCTGTTTGCAAGCCGGCAACCAGACAGAAGGTTAAAGAATGAACACTCAAGTGAACACAGCACTTTTACGGACCAAATTATAGTCTTACCAATGTAGCACAGGAACGTGTGTGACCCCCAGTCAGGTGTTTTCATCCTTTTGTGTATAATCCAGGATATGTCAGAGCTCAGATTTAAAAATTGAGCCCTTCAGATAGTTAGAATTAAATAAAAGTATCAACAAATAGTTAGAACTAAATAAAACTATCAACAAACTGTACGAGGCTAGCGGCAGCCATGGCTAAGGACCACCAGGAACAAGAAATTTTGAATCTAGCTGTGGTATGGATTACAAAAAATAATGCAAACTGTATCCTGAATTAAATATTTGTTATGATGGATTCCTCCAGTTCTTTGTTTTATGAGTTACAAAATATGAGCCTACTAGTTTCAAACAGATAGATGGTATTTTATGAAATCAGTACTTAAAGTTATACTGCAGAAGACATTGACAGTTCCTCTGAAGCAAAATTAAAGAGCTTTTCATCCACTAGAGATGTGCAGTTTTAGCATGTCCAACCTGATATTTCTCTTAAATGTTCACATGAAAAAAAGGACAATTAAGAAAAAATTAAAATTGCAGAAAATAATATTATATTTTCTGCTTACAGATCAGTTTTCTGTGTAAGAAAGTATACAGTAGATCACAAGATATATTCATCGTCAGCAAAAGTTCAGTGAAATTTCTGTTATCTTAAATTAACTAGTTGTTAAAAGCTACTGCTGATAGGATTGTCAGCAAGGGGAAATTATTTTAGCTCTGTCCAGGTATTGAATTGTCACAGATGGAAAGTACTATAACCTTGAAGACTGAGATGTTTCTTAAACCAGCAATAAAATTTATCAAAATATGGCTTTGGACAGCCTTTTAAACAGATATTTATAGTTGAAGTTAATGTCTTAGTGTCTAGGCTGTAGACATTATGGAGATAGCAGCATCCTGGCTCGGATCATTAAAAATCTAAGAAATTAATGCTGTTCAGAAATAAGTTCCACTAAAGTGTCTAAAGACTGGACAGTGCAATCACATATACCCAGACATTTCAGTCACTTTTAAAGAACAAAAAAACCATTATGATTTCTTTGAAACTGAAAAGACTATTCAAAATTAAAAATGGTGTTAAACAAATTGCACAAACCTTATTTTCTGGAATGTTCTTCCTAAATTTTACATCAATTGCTACTAAACTCAGAAGGTCTTACTAGCTGTCTCTTCATGGTTTCCACTCGTACCACTCTTGTTATATAAACTAAATTATAAAAAATAATATATAAAATGTATTGTATATATACATATATGTATTACCTAAATAATATTTTTATTTCTAATTTATCAACATATAGCAATGCAGACCTAAAATGTGTGGCCTTAAGATTATTTTGTATATGTTTATAGAGATAAATGTAATATATACATATATAAAAATAGTTACTGAAACCCTTGGTCCGTAATTCTCTGTCAATGCCAGTGTACACTACCCATATTTATCCCAGCTCACAGTCTGATTTTTCTATTCTGTTCTTTTATAGAAACTTGTTACATGAAGAAATCTCTCTGTATCTCTTGTTCAGCTTCCTCCTGATTTGTTTTGGCTCTCAGCCCCACTTCAGACGTACTTTCCTTATGAAGACAAAGATGTGGAAAGGACATTCAGAGGTCATGTAGTCCAAGGTGGGATCTAGTAAACTACGTCACTGCTGACATTCCTAGAAGTAAGGGTGATTATGCATCATCCCTCACAGTCTTATACAACAGTTAACTGTCCCTGAGACTGAGTTTCTTCCCAAGGCCTGTATTAGATCTGTACTGCTGCAAACCCATTACCTACAATTCTCTCTACACTGGACAAGACCAAAAAAATTTTTTTTCGACATCCTTTCATATTTGAAGATTATCACATCTCTCCTCAGCCTTTTCTGTATTTTGAGCAAGCGTGTTTCATTCAGTGTTCCCTGGCAGGCTGCACCTTGCAGGGAACCCTGCTGCTCACCTCTGAACACGCCACAAAGCCACATCAAGTACCTCAGACCAGCTATATTAAACCAACTGCTCCTAGCCAGGGCTGATCAGGATGGAAAGATTAGTTCATGCTTAGCAGTCTGTACTGTTTGTAACTCCCAGCATGAAATCTGAGTTTTTCACAATGACATGCACTTACTAATTTGTATTCAGATTCTGATCCACCTACATGGATCTTTCCTTAAGGAATCAGCACTACAACACCTGTTCTGTGTGTATTATTTTGCAGTTAATAATTCTACCTCTTACTAGTATGCACTAGAATTGAAGATCTCAAACATTTCTGGATGCAGGAGAGCCTTCCAAAAATCTCTGTTCAATAAATGCATCTTTTCCATTAGACTGAAATTAATGGCGACTAAAGTTGTTGATTTATATATTTTTGTTGTCACCAGTCTAAAGAATTTGCCTCCAGACCTGATTTCCCTAACTTGTTAATGAGAATGTCACATGAAAGTCAAAAGCTACATTAGAGTCAAGATATATTACATCTTCTGCTCTCCTTCTCTCTACAAAATCTGTTACCTTCTCATAGAAGAAAATTAGACTGATTTGACACAATTTGTAGTTGACAAATCCCTGTTGGCTATTGTTCATCTCTCTTGTTATCTTCAAGGTTCTTACAGACAGTTTGATTATTTGTCCCAGTGTTTTTCCAGGAACTTAAGTTCAGCTGATTGGTCTGTAATTCTTTGTTTCTGTCTTTCTGTTGTTCTAGCTCCTGTGTCTCTCTCTTTCCCTCTACTGTCCCATTGCCTTCCTATTTATTACATTAGGCATTATACTTAACCTTTCTAGTATTTTGAGTTCTCGTACCTTTCCCTCAGTTCCCAAAGAGAGCAGAAAACAACTTCTTTTTCTAAGATGGTTTATAGGACTGTGTGCAGTCTTTTCAAAAGAATTAATACTGAGATGTAAGGACTCAGGGCTACTCCAGTATTTACCTTCATACTCCACCCACCTCAGTTAACTAGATGTGAAGATGCATTTGCATCAAGATGTCAAGCCATTACCTGAAGCAGCTGAAGCTGCTTTCTTCTCATTCTGCTGTTCCTGCTGCAAGGACAGTGACCTGGAACAGAGGATGGGACTGACAAGCAGAGGGATTGTTTTACAATGAGCTGTTCCTGCCACGCTCATCTGAGTACAGTGTTATGAGCCCTCGGTATCATTAAACCAGTGCTGCACATTAGCAGTTTACTGCAGCTAGAGCCTCAACCAAATGGAACAACACAAGTCTATTCTTGCCCTTCTGGTGACATCTGTGACTATAGTTTCCTCCCACTTAGTACTGAATCAGCTCTCCACTGGATTTTCCATGTGCTAGTAATATATTTACAGAAGTTTTCTTTATCCTCCTTGTGGTCTTTTCTGGTTGTACCACACTTCATGGTTTGGCTTTTCTAATTTCGTCTGTACATACACTGTTCTTTTATCCTTGTCCCTGATATACTGACCTAGTTTCAATTTCTTCAAGCTTCCTTTTTGTGTTTGAGGTTAATAAAGAGCAGAAGCTTTACTCAAGCTGATCTCTTGCATAAGAAGAGTTTGTGATTGTGATCTTAATAATATTTCTGTGAGGAACTGCCAAATTTCCTTTTTTCTTTAGCCTTGTTCCTCAGGAGGACTAACCTACTAATTCTCTGAGGGCAGAGCTTTGCTCAGAAGTTTTTACTGCATTTATTCTCCATTACTTTTATTTAAAACAATCTGTCCTGCTTCAGATGAGACAAATGGGACAAGCTGTCTAAATAAAAACAGTCAGATCAAGTCCATCAATAAAATTCAGCTGTTGCTTGTGGAATAAGTCTTCAACATAAGTTTCTTCAGGTAGGCTCTGATTTTGAAATGGCAGAGTATATTGCAAAAGAAAAATAAGAAACGGAACTCAATTTCACAAGAAGAATGTACAAATACTAGCTTTCCTTTTCAGCAAGTTTGGAAAAGTCAGTATTACAAGAAAAAACGTAAGAAGTTGCCCTGCTGCAGAAAACAGCTAATACAACTCTGTTATTTATGTTCTACATTAAGAAATCACTCTACATTTTATTATCCCTGAAAAGTGTGAATTTCTTTGAGTTTTTGTGCCTTTACAACAGCTCAAAGGCTCTAAAGGAGACTGATTTTTAACATTAAACACCATTATGCATCATGTAAGCTTCTTTGATGTAGGATGTAATTTCAAGTATCCATATGCAGACTCATAGCTCGCAGCAGTCAGCACTGCCACTTAGAAGTTATTATCATGGGGTTTACATTTTGAAAATTTCTTTTAATCTTTGAAGTCTCTCTAGGGAAGTCACTCATGTTTCTCAATGAAAAGTTGAAACAGTAACAATCTTCTGAAAATATTATATAGACAATTTCAGTATTTTTAATGACATTGATTACTTAAATGTATTTCAAGTGCTAATATAAGAGTTTCCAGTTTACAGTAATGGGCTAATAGATTGCCCATAGCAATTAGTTGCTTAATGTGTAACTAATGTTTTTTATTGCTGTGAAACAGTGCTCTGAATCCATCCAAACTATATGGAGAAGATAAAATGGGAAAAAACCCACTTACTGTTCGTATACCTTCAAGACCCATAGTCACTCACAAAAGGCTATATAGCCATTCTCACACAGAGGTGAAGACTTTATTTATTCATCCATCAGCTTTAACAGTTGCAAATACCTATTGTATCAAAATAAAATTTTGGAAATTCATGATAATTTATCTAGGATTGAGAAAACTTTTTGGAGGTGAATAAGAGAAAGCATAGCTGGCACTATAACCAATAAGAAAGGAGATGAAACTGATTTCTTTTGGTCTGAACTCTGTCAGAAATCAGCATATTACAACAGTGAACATTCATGGCTGTTCTTGCAATTTTTTTCTAGTGAGATCAAGCCTTGAGCACTCAAGTTGGAAGTGTGGAGCATCAGGTATTTGAGAAAATTAATATGGGTTAACACTTGAATTAGTAAAAAGTGACTTTGTTACAAATAGATTTTATTGTATAAGAGAAAACTTATCACTTTAATGAATATGTATTTCTGCAAGTTTTGCACATTTGAATGATAATCAGAGATCTAGTTTTTTTAAGTCTTTAAATTCTCTGTAAGACAAGCTATTGACCAAGCCAAGCCTGAAGTCAATATTTTCTTCAGGGGCAATAAATATCTGTGTCACTGAAACATAGTTAACCAAACACAAGACTACCATAATGTAAAGATAATATGGCACTTACAAGCTCTGGAAAATAAAACAATGTCATCATTCATTTTTTTCCTTTCAATTGTACTGACTTGTACAGATAAGGAACAAATAATTGTAACAAAAAAAAAAAAGGAGAATTTTGTTCATGTGGCACTAATGGACTTGCACAATTATATCTTTAAAAAATTTATAGAATGTTAAACTCATCTTCTGTAATGGCAAAAAACTCTGATTTTATTTGTGCAACCAAGGCCAAGCCTAGCTTGTTCTGGTTTCTGCCTGACACTCTGCTCAATCATCTTCTGAGATTTCAAAATAGGCTTTAGTGTCCTACGAAAAACTGCAGCACTTCAGAGGAAGGTCAACAAGCTGCTTCACATCCAAGGTGCTGGAGCCAAGCACACCGCTCACCCTGGAAATCTCCTGGGGTGCCTCAAACTAAACTGTAAACATGTGTTTTTTCAAAGTTGGAGGGAAATTGCTGCTGTGTTATTTTGTCTGCCTTTAGACATGGATTTAATTTTTCTAAAAAATTTTTCATTCAAATGTGTGATATTTTTATGGAAGCCTTGGACTCTGATTTTCTGGTATACAAGGAGCTCCAGGTTGCTCCTGCAGGTTCTGAACTCACATCAAAAATGAGGTCTTTTGTCTGAACTCCTACTGAAGTAACCTAGAGTTACTGTGATATATATCCAAGCAGTCAAAAATTGGCTTTGGTCCCATGAACTCTGTGACAAACACAGAAATACCTCAAATGTTCCCAGACTTTATATTTAGTCAGTCGCTGTTTATGGATACATGTTGGTTGTGGAAAGATAAAGTTTGACATTTTTGAGGCAGCAAAATAAAAAGTATATTCTTGTTTCCATCAGGTGGAAGAGCTAGTTTTATAAGCTTGCTTGGTGAGAGAGTGCAGGCTCTAAAATAACTAAGGATATCTTCAAAGGAGTGATGCAGTGATGCTAACACAAGCTAAACCAGTCTGATTTTCCACCTCTGAAGGTACAGTAGTAAAACTCTCCCTGAGAATATCTCCCACAAAAGATAAAATGTTTGGGAGGGAAACTGGAACTCAGTGAGTGTAAGCCATACCGAACGGGAACTACCATTTCATGAAATCAGTGGGGACATGGTCTTGAGAAACATAAAGCAGTGGAGCTGACATTAGAAAGATATTCCCAGATGCAATTATGGCTGTCTGGAACAGATCTTTTCAGATTCCAGAAGTTTGTGCTGGGGCCATAAATCCAGAACCCTTAGAAACGTACAGTGTCTACCCTTTCCTGTGAAAGTTGTGTGCTTCTGTATGGTTATAACATTGGGGAATCCAGGGTAGTTGCTTTTAGCTACACACCAAGTATTTGGAGATCTATGGTAACACACTTGCAGGGGCAGTAAATAAAGACCTGAAAAGATCATAAGGTACATTGACATGAAGAGATGTACTGGGTCAACCAGTAGGAGCCCCTGACCATGGCAGATTCACTCAGTGAAGTTCAGAGTATTAATATTTGCATACATTGCTGGGAGCATGGCAGAGGCTTCCTCTGCCTTGATACCCAGTGCCAGCAACCTGCAAAGCTGAGTGTGTGCATTTGTCTCAGGGCCTACCTCCCTAGGCAGGTGGTGCATTTTCCTCGGAAAAATCAGAAACGTCCAGCACTGGTCTTGATATAGGTCCCCTAAGGTTAATTTATTGTTCAAATAATAAGTTAAAAATACCAACTATCTTCCAAAAGCCTTCAGTGGTCTTCAACTAATTCTGTAGCACAGTTACCTATTTTCATTTGTCTAAGAAAAAAACCATAAATACATAAATAATTGCTATACTAGTTTCTGGCAGTATGTGTATGACTCACCAGGCATTGTAAAATTCCTTTTTCAAACAGATGAACTCTTACTGTACATTTACGTTTTCATACGTTCACAAGGGTATTTAAATCTGTAAACATGCACACTCAAATTAACCCTTAAAAGTTTAGAATAAGATTATCTCACTCAAATGCAGCTTTTAAAAACTACAACCGGTAGCAGCAGAGTTGTCTTAAAGAATAAAGACAGCTATCTTTGGAGGTTGCCCTGTTCATCCCATACTATTGTTAAGTGCCTAAAATAGGTAAAATTAACTGTCATTTGAAGACATTTCCATTTATTGAGTATAAGAAATCCCTAAGCAATAGCATAATACCATCAAACTACATTTTGTCTTCAGTATGGAAACTGACTTTAAAAGTCCCTATCCATTACTCTCCACTCCAATCATACATTTATTTCCACGTAAAATTGCCAGAGCTACAGAGATAAGATCTGTTGTGGGCAAACATGGCTGTTCAATGGATGAAGGAAGGTATTTCTAACTCTCTTTTGCAGATATTACAACTCCAATAGCAACCATTCCATCAATACAGAGACAGAGCTAGAGAGAAGTAGAATCACCTTAAGTCAGAGCCATTTTAACTAACTCATTTGTAAGAATGCATCTTTTAGCTGGCTAAAATGAAATTCACTTTACTGAAAGTAGAGTTGCCATGGTTTAGGAATAGTACTTCCCAATTCAGTGCCCCCACTAAGACTCCCAAACCAGGCACTGCTCGCTCCTTCCCACACCTTGCCCTCCCCCTTCCTGCTCTAGGGATGGAGTTGAGAATTGGAGGCGCAAATCGCAAGTTGAGACAAGAACACTTTACTGGAAACAGAA